>VMDO01007411.1:0-91453 GCA_007922755.1 Pedetes capensis
TTCTTATTAAAATCAATTTTTAAATGAAGTAGTTATAGATACATGTTTTCTTAACATGGTTAAGAAACATTATTAAAAGAAAGAATAACTGGTAATACAACTCTAGTGATATTAAAAGTATATGCTGAGCTAATTTAAATACCATGGTACTGGCAGATGAATAGACATATTTATCAATGGGACTAATGAGAAAGTCCCTAAATTAACCTAAATATAATTTTTTACACTTAGGTAAATTCCAAATAAATTTTAAAAATTTGGAAAATAAACCCATAAAAATATCTGAAGAACTTTGGGGAATTAAAAAAAAATAACTTCAAAAATATGAAAGGTATTTTAAAGTAAGACACAAAATATAGGAGAACTATAAAGATGATGGGGCTGGGATTTAGCTCAGTTGGTAGAGCGCTGCGCTGCAGTCTCTGAGGTCCTGAGTTCAATTCCCAGCACCGCAAAAATGGAAGAAGAACCTGGCAATCCACTCCCAAGGCAATTCCAAAACAGTCAACCATTGAAAACCCTATGAGGGTCGCTATGAATCGGATACCGACTCGACGGCACCTAACAACAACAACTAACTAACAATAAAGATGATGTACATTTTCATATTATAGATGGCAAAATATTCTCGAAAGTCAAAAGACAATTGAAAAGAATGAGAAAAATCTTTGTAGTTTATATCAAAGGGACTTGAAATTCAACATAGAAAGGCCCACAATCCACTGCAAAATCAAGCAAAGGATAACAGTCCACAGGAGGTGAAATGCAAATGTCCTTTATGAAGGAAGACACGGTTACACTCATTCTAAGATAGTCACAATTTTAAATAATACCGTAGACATCAATTTTTGTCTTTCACGTTGTCAAACCTAAAAAAAATATTTTTTGAAGGTCCCTCAAATAACAGGCCCTCTCATATTCTGCTGTGGGAGTATTTGTTGGGACAAGCAAAAAACTGGAAATACTTTCATGGATATCACTAGGAACCTTGGGCATTTATATAATGAATATACCATGCAGTCTTTAAGAATGACAGAGCTATTGGTATACTGAATATTTTATGGCATGTATATCTTATGTTATTTGTGGAAATACTTGTACCTGCATGTATGTTAGTAAATGTGTGTATATACATTATATATTTAGAAAACTTCAGGAAGCCTTGGAAGCCTATGTAGCAACTAGTGAGCCCATTACCCATGGGTCCCTCTAGAGAAGGAAGCCAGATGTCTGGGGGAAACCTATCCTTTACTGTGTACATTTGCTGGTAGTTTTTGGATTTTATAGTAGGCATATGTACTCAAATAATGCACTCATTAATTTAAATTCATAATTAGAGAAACGAAAGTGGTCATTAATTGGTAGTCATATGGTCATTTTCATTTAAGCAGCTCTGTTTTCTATAAACTAGACGTTAGCTTTAAGGGTCTTGGGCTTTAGTTTTGTTGTTATTATTTTGAATTTTGCCCTTTTAAAGGAAATCATATGCCTATTATATCTGGTTTATCTCTTGGAAATTCAGGACAAACAAATCATTTGCACTTAATTTAGGTTCCTTAAAAAGAATGCAAAAGCAAAAAGCTTCTGTCCTTTTGTGATGCAGGACCATAATAGGAGAGGAAGCAAGAGGCAAAGAGAGTAGTAGATCAAGAACTCCTTAAAGCCAGCACCTCTTGTCCAGGTGATTGCCAAATGACCTGTATAAACTAGCCTATTTTTCAAGTTCAAGGTCAAGTACCTTTATAGTGATGAGAGTTTCTGCTTGTCTTTAGACATCAAAAGTCCTTATGTTGTTTCTTAGTCGTCCATATCTTACCGGCCAACAGAAACTATTTACATTCTTGCCTTTCGGTTTAATTACATTTCACATTATAATGATTCCATTTAGAAATGCCATGTGTCCTCAAATAAGCACTCAAAACCCAACTCATGTAAATTTTAGAGCCAAGATTTATGAAATCATATTGTCCAGGTGTTTTATTGCATTATTTTGAAATTGCATTGTTTTCTAGTGTAGATTATCTGTTTATTCTTAAGTTATTTCATTACGTTTGGATATGAAAAATAACACTAGCTTTCTCAATACAGGTCACCAGGCTGGCTTGGCTGATGTGTTGTTTTCATACATTTTTATGATATTCCTATAGTAAACATAATTTAATAAAGCCAAAGCACTAAATAAATAATTGCATCTAGAAAAGCAATAAAAACAAATAAAATTAGTACTTTCATAAGTGGAAAAGGTACTTCAATTACTGCTACAAGCAACAACCCACCATAAAATGTGTACAATCATTTCCCTTATGCATATTTCTGGAGTGTAATAATTTGATTGAGGATATGAGGCAGTGCACAGGAGGCTCAGGGTTGTGAAGTGTATACAGTTTCCAACAGAAGAGGCAGAAGATCCGTCCTTGGCATCTTTCAAGAACCTGTTTTTCTGGCAGGCACACTTGGCTAGCATCATCAAACCATGTGCTTGATTACATTTCCCCACTTGTTTAACTGAAGTAAATTTCTAAAGGCCAATGAAAGGTGGATGTATCCTTCCCACCAGTTTTCACCAAGCTATCTTTCTTTGCATTGATGCTTCAGTGGAAGGTGGAGGCCATCTGGCAAGACTAGCTGAGACAGCTTCTGGCATACGCGTAAGACTAGGTAAGGCCAGCGAACAGGTCAGAAAACCAAGAGCCAGGAGCAGAGAGTCATGGTTAAAGCAGGTGGCTGCAATGGGCAAAGCCAGGTGAGGAACCCACTGTGGGGCACATGAAATCTCACTGCCACTTGACTAGACAAACCTAACTTAGCTAAGAAACCACTCCAGCATCTATTCCTGGCAATTCCAGCCCTGGAGGGCAGTGGCTGCATGTCTGAAGTTGAATCAGGAAGCATTCTGTTCCCTGAGAGCCTCTGGCCCTCAAAATGGCCCGCTTCAAGCCCCTTTCTTACTCTTGGGGGTGCAAGGAGAATAGAAGTGAAGTCAGCCCTCTGTATCCATGAGTTCCACACCTGTGAATTCAACCAATTATGGATCAAAAATCTGGGGGGAGATATTGCACCTGTACTGAATATGCAGATTTTTTGTCATTATTCCCTAAACAATACAGTATGCCAACTATTTAAATGAGTCTGCATTGCATTAGGTAATCTAGAGAGGATTTGAAGTATACAGGAGGACATTTGTAGGTTATTTGCAAACACTACACCTTTTTATATAAGGCACTTTGAGCATCAGTAGCTCTTATATCTGTGGGATGTCGTGGAATCAATCCCCCAAGGAATAGGAGGGATGACGGGATATGGGGCATCAATGCTGAGTACAAACTTCTGTAATGTTGACCTGGCTGCTCACAAGCACCCTTAGAAGTCCCACAGGAAGCATGAAGGGAACTGCCGAAAGTAGGATTCCCTGGCCTCAGACCTGAGCTATACATTTATATTCAGATGTCAACATATTCACTGGAAAACAAGCAGCAGAGGGGGGCCAACTGCTGGAAGCCCTGGTAGTGGCCCTTTGAAAAATCTTTGTTGTTGTTAGGTGACATCTGGTCAGCATCTAACTCATAGAGACACTACATACAGTAGGTGAAACACTATGATCAGTGCTTCTCTGCTATTCATAGGGCTTTTCAATAGCTGATTAGTTTTTTAGGGGTAAGGGTTGCCAGGTCCTTCTCCCAAGCCTGTAGCACCTGGTATTCCCAGGCAGTCTCCAATCTACGTACCAACCAGGCCAACCCTACTTAGCTTCTGAGATCTGATGGGATCAGAAGCTGCAGGCTAGAAAAATCTTTAGAACCTTCTAAACATGTGAGAAGCATCTCCACCATTTCCCCACTCCAGGGCTGTGTGGTTTTATTTTCTTTTCCCGTCTACCCAGCCAGCAGAATTTCCTGGTCAGATTCTTTCTGTCTCTTGAACAAATCTATTGTATGTTCATCTCTTAGTATTCATACGGGAGTGGGTCCAGGACTTCCACACTCCCCTCCAAATCCTCAGATGCTCATGGAACCTGTACACATCCTCCCACATACTTAACATCTTCTCTAGATGACTTCTAATACCTCATACAGTGTAAGTGCTTTGTAAGTAGCTGTTATGCTGCACTGTTTAGAGAATATCGACCAGAAGAAAGCTGTGCATGTTCAGTACAGATACAATTTTTCTCAAGTGTTTTCAGTCTGCAGTTGGGTGAACCCTGCACAAAGAACTCATAGGCACAAAGGGCCAGCTGTGTGCAACTGCTTGGAATCTCATATGTCCCCAACCCCTTGTCTTATGTACCTTTAAGCCCACTTTCATACATTTCCTAGCAGTAGGGGAGAATCCTCCCTTAGGTTGGAGGGGGGTTTTTTAAGCAAGGAGGTTAGAGAGAAAGATGAAGGTTAAGTGTCACACATATAAGGAAGGCAGGAATGAAAGAAAATTCTTCTCTCAGTTTGATGGAAGTATTTGTGGAGAGGAGGTGAAGAGAGTGGGTTTGGGCATCACCTCAGCTTGATTGCAGAGCAGAGGGGCAGGAGGAATTGGGACCTCAGCTCAAGTGTCAGCTATGTGACCTCGGGCAGTCCCATCGTTGGTACTCAGGACAATGGTACTTTCCTTGTTGGACAATGAGGAGTTAAATGAGAAGCCTGTGAACATTTTGGCCCAATGCCTGCCCCATGTTGTTAGGTGCCATCAAGTCATGTCTGACTCATAGTGACCCGCATAGGGTTTTCAATGGCTGACCACGTATGTCTGAATGAATCAATTTTCAATTGCCATTGCTTTCCCTCTAGATGGTCAGCTACAACATCCTCCATCTGTGCACATTCTGAATTCTCCATGCATCAGTGAGAAATATGTGGACCAAGTAGCCCTGGATGCCTTTTGGCAATAAATAGATTCTAGGAAATTAGCTCTTCTGGACTGAATTAGGGTCCCCCAAATTCCAAAGTTGAAGTCCTAACCCCCACTACCTCTAGATGTCACTGTATTTGGACACAGGATCTTTAAAGTGGTCATAAGGTTAAAATGAGGCCATTATGGTGGCTCCTAATCCAACATGACTGGTGTCCTTATAAGAAGAGAAGGTTAGGACACAGATGCACACCCAGCAACACTCGGAGGACACCGGGATGAGACAGCACCTACAGGGCAAGGAGAGAGGCCTCAGGAGAAACCAACTCTGTACTTTCAGCCTCCAGAACTGTGGGAAAATACATTTCTGTTGTATACACCACCCAAAGCGGGGGACTTTGCTATGGCAGCCTGAGCACAGTAGTGCAGTAGTTGGGGTGGGGACAGAAGAGAGGGAAATGAGAGAAAATAATTTTCCTTGGGAGGAGAGGAAATGAGCTGATTGGGGTGAGTGGGTACCAGATATCAACGCACTGTGTGTCAACCCCACAGGATAACCATCTCCTCCCCAGGACTGTTCGGCAGAAGGAAGGCTGGAGAGAAGAGCTCCTAGGGCTCCCTCACAGGCTGTATGCCCCACTCCCTCGCCAGCTGCCCTGCGCTCTACAGCTTGGCCTTGAGCCTGTGCAGCAACAGATCCACTGGCATGGTGGGCATCTCATGTCTACCACTGGCTTTTAGGAAGGGGGCAGTGGGAAATCAGATGCTTGTATCCTGGCTGGTAAGAGGGGTACTTGGCTCCAGTGTGAGAGGGGTGTAGAGGCCCAGGTGACCTGCCTCCATCTGAGCAATGAGCCTGGCTGCCAGGTGACCCACACCTGGGCCTGCTGCCCTCTGCATGGAATCCACGGTGGGGACAGGACCCAAGATCACCCTTGCCTTTCCAACTGAGCACCCAGGGGCTCTGAGGAAGGAGGAAGTCTCACTGCCAGGCCAGTTTGCCCAGTCCCTGTGCCCCCACCTGCCACTCCATACCGTGAAGGCTACTTTTCTTTCACTACTTCTCCTCAAGTTGAGGCCAGAAGAAGCAGCAAAATGATGTGCAGAGTCATCTGCAGCTCGGGGATAGAAGGGCTGAGGTTCGGATCATGCTAAATAGAAGACAGAAACATTCTATGGAAAAGGGCTGCTTGCCTAGGGAGTCCTGCAACACCTGTGTGCTCATACCTTCTAGGACAGGCTCTTGCATCGTCCACTGAAACACAGATGAACTAAACCTTGAGGCTCTGAGACAACCAGGATGAGAGCCAGGGCCAACATGTCCAAGATGGTAGAGAAAAAGGAGAGAGGAGCCTGGTCTCTGGCCTCCATAAACTCCTGGACCAGCCCGGGCCCTCCTTGAGGTCTCTAGGTTTGGGTGACTGAGGACTGAAATTGATCCCATGCTCAGCCATGCAGACACATTTGATAGGGTGTGAGGATGTCCTCACAGCCATGGGGGTGCTCTTATATAATCTATTTAGGGGACACGTTTTTGTAATCTACAAAAAGCTCCCATAAGTAAGGGTAGGGGCTTTGCCCTATGCTGACATATCTTGTTATATTTTTCTAAAAGGCAAATAAATACAAATCTATTTCAAGATAAAGTAAAATATAGAACATGAACCAAGGCTTTGGGGATTCACACCCCCAAGGTGAAGCTGAAGTATCCAGCTGGTGGGCAGTGGTGGCATTTAACCTCTGGCATTTAATCTCTCAGCTGTCACAGCTGCCTGCTTCCCTTAAGGTGGAAAAAGAAGTCTCAGCCCATTAAAGGAGGAAGGACAGTGGGGCTCAGGATATAGTGTCAAGAGGGCCAAGGGCTGGGCTAGAGGCATTATGCCTTCACAACAGAGGTGTCCACCAATACCACCTCAAGGATTTTTCTGGCCTACCTGGAACATCAAAGAGTTTCTCTTAGCAGAACAGCTATAGGCTGAAGAGCCACAGGGGAGGCAATAGGCCCTGTGGACATCCTGCAAGGCTGGAAATACCAAGGGTTAGGCAATGGGTGCAAACAACCTACATGACCCACTAGGCATCCCTCCCATACCCTTCACATGGAAATACCTCCTGCCCCATACACAGGTGGCCCTGCTCCTTCAAGACCCAGTCAGGCATTTCAGGTGACCTCCCTGACACCATCTGTGACCACACTCTCCACACACTGAACCAGTCACTTCTCTGAGAATGGTTTATCTTTATTGTTAGCTTGACTGGATTAATAGTCATTGTCAGCCTAGGGGATTAGTAGGGCACACCTCTGGGTATGTCTGTGACAGCCTCTCCAGAGACTATGAGACCAAAGGGCTCTTGCTTAGTGAATGGAATAATCCCTTGATAGACTCCATAGCAGATAATAACAGCAATTGGGAGGTGAAGAAAGGCTGGAGGTGGGGCCTGGTTGAGGAAGTAGGTCATGGGGGTGTGTCTTAGAGCCTCTTCCTCTTTCTCTGTTTCCTAGCTCACCATGATGTGAATTGCACTGCTCCACCACACTTTCCCTGCCATAATAGGCCAAGACCTCTGAAACCAGGAGCCAACTCTTTTGTTGTTTATATTAAGTTTTTTGCCACAGCGAATAGAAAAGTAATTAACTCAAGAAGCCTTTGGACTCCAGGTGTAACAAAGTGAGTGCAGGTTTCAGAGCTTCAGATGGCCGCCTGGCATCCCCCACCCTTCTGCTCAGCCAATGGTGGGGTGCTGCTACCGCAGATGCCAGTACAGGCTGCACCTCCCACCTCTAATTTAAGCCTTTCTTTCCCTACTTTAGGGTGATGATTATGGAAAGTACACCCACAGGGATGGAATGACTTGATTTTGCTGACACTAGGAAAACCAACCCCAAAGATCCAGAAGTTATGCATCTCTTTGGAACGCACACACTTTAGGCTCCTAATGAGTAGTTTCTGAGGATTTCATTCTGTGGGTGTGTTTCCATGATTCAAGCTGGAAGTACTATTCCTGGGGTGGGGGTGGATTTAACATTCTCTCATGCAGACTCCTGCAAAACAACACTTTCTCACAGAGTTTGCAATTGGATGTGCAAGTTGAATTAAGTTTGCAGGAATAAAAGAAAAATGCAGTTGCAGCTGCTGCAAGTTCCCTGATGTCAAAAGTTCAATTGGGTAATACCATTATCACAGCAATAGATCAATCCCCAGGACAGGGGATGTGTACGCTAACGTCACCTTAGAGCTAAAACACAGGCTGCAGTTCTACAGAGTTGCACTGTCAGGAATCTGTTTACCCAAGAGAGGATGAGAATTATTAGGGGCAGACTTCCTATTCTCATCAAGATAAGTGCTCATTTTTTATTCAACGGAGAAGTAACTGGTAAAATGAAGTCTCCCTGAACAACATGCCCTGCACACGCCACATGGCCACCAAGGCGGCTGAGGCTGTGTTCAGCACACTATTCCAGAGAGGGGCCTTGGGAGCCTCTGGAGGTTCCAACTCAGGACAGAAAAGTGCCCTGTGGTCTCTCCTGGCCCTACTGGAATCTTGGATACGAACATGATTTCAAGATCCTTTCCAAGGGTCTGCCAACTAGCACTCTTATTTATATTTAAATATATTATGAAAAGAGAATGGACAGTTTTCAATGTGCACATTAAATAACAATACTGAATCAAAATCAGCAAAAGAAATGCTTTTCCAGGACAGAAACATTCAAGGAAGGGGAAAGGACATGATCTGGAAGTGGCTTTGGGTGGCAGCTTGGAGGGATGGATGAGAATTGGTCCTTCTGAGAGCATAGCTCAGCACACGTTACTTAGTTACTTAACTTTCATTATCCTGTTTCCTCCTCACCTCAGCCCTGTGAGATGGCTCCAATGGTTATGTCCACTTCACAGAGCAGCGAAAAGGCTTTAAGAGGCAGGAAACTCCTTCAAGGTTCCCAGGTGGCTGGGTAGAGTCAGTGCAGAGCCCTTCATTCCTGCCTGGGATCCACACCCCGCACTCATGGGCAGCATCAGCATTTCAAGTGCATGGCCCAGGCAATGAGTTCACTGGGCGGTGAACACCTTGTATCCAGGTGGGCCAGACAGATGGAGAGCAGTCCCTCCCTCCAGAAACAGGTCCCAGCAGGCAACATAATGAAGGATCATTGCTACAAATCACAAGACGTTTGGGAGCAGACTCATACCACTCAGCAGGCAGCATGAGCCCTGGCTGAAGGGGTAGGGGGCCAAGGGAGTCAGCCCCATCCTTATCAGAGGCCAGGCTGGGTGTGGAGGGAGCAAGGACCTGAGGCCACATAGCCCAAGACTTCACAAAGGCAGTCACATGGAGCTTCCCCCAATGGGAGAGGGTGTTGAAGAGGAAGGAAAGAGTTCCACTGGAACACCTGCAGGTGGCCCTGCATGGCTCTCTATAGTCTTGCCTCCCCGCATCCCACCCAAGACACCTGGCCTCCAGGACAGGAGCAGGTACACCTCTGATTGGCACAGCAGGGAGGTAACAAAGGTGCAGGCTCTGCCTTGGCCAGGTCTAGCTCACCATCTCCTTGGAGCAGGGGTCCCTGTGCACTAGGACCTCTGGCTCTAGAGGTAGAATCTGCTACAATCCTCTGTCATGACTTATGCTCCTAGAACGAGCAGTCCCAGTGGACCAGTGGCCTCAAAGGTGATGTCAGAGGTGAAGGCTGGAATTCAGTTGCATGCCCAGATCCAGTATGCAGCTGTGACTGCTGACTTAGGTTCATCTTGATAATCCAAGCCAGGGTACAGGGACACATGGGTCCCAGGCACTCTCTCAGACACAAAACTCCTCCTGTGTTCTGCTGCTTTAGCTATTTACAAGCCTTGAGACTATACCTGCCAGGATGCCCACCTCCACTCTCAGCCCCCCATGTGGTTGCCTGGTCACTGACAGCCAATTATTCAGTGTGCTCCTGGAATACGGGAGGACAGAAAAGACGTGGATCTCAGAAGAGAAGTCGTGGAGACAAAGAGTTCAGAGTCTATCAAGGTTGGGTGGTACCACAGATTACATGAACTTGCTGGGAAATCTTGAGCAGATCAAATTCACATCCTGCTCTTGAGTCCAGAGAGTTCATAGGATCTTTAGCAAAGCACATTGTCAGGCTGAATTCAATGGGATGGAAAGTCACATGCCTGGGGTAAGTGCTCCTGGGACAGACAGAGAGGACTGCTCCTGGGATCTGTGGAAGCCAGGCACAGGAAGGCTGAGGCTAAATTTGACTTGTTCAAGGTTCTGCAAGTCACCAGACAGATGGATGCCTCTAGATTTCACTAATGCATGCTTTGCAAGAGAAATTGTGACTGTCGATAACGGTCTTGGGGAGGCACCTGAGGTATAAAACTTGCCATGGTTACACAGCAACCGCTCCATGACCTAATAGTCATATGTCTCTCTTCCCCATGGGCTATGGGTGAACATATTCCCAGCTGCCTTCCAAAAGGACTTTTACTGGCAGCATCATTCAAGGAGATGCTTTTGCTTAGAAAGAGAGAATGCTTGGTTATCTGCTTCAACAAAGGGGTACACTCTGAGACCCCATGTGTCTTTAACCCTAGAGAGCCTTAATTCACTGGATCATGCATGGGTCTGTCTAGTTGTGCTGGAGAACATGTGCTCCCAGAGACAGAAAGACTCGCATTTACAAGCTGTGTGACCTTGGGCAAGGTACTTAAGTCTCACTGTGCCTATGCTCCCTCATTTGCAATGTAGGACTCATACCTCTCCTATAGGGTTATTTGGAGGATTAAATGCACTAATATGTATAATGTCCTTAGAGAAGTACCTGATAGGCTCAATTATCATTACTACTGCTATTATTTTTATTACAAGTTATGCCCAAGCATTGTTTCAACAATTAGTTCCTTTGAAGTATTTACAGAGAAGCAGACACTAGAGACTCTTGGGCAAACACTGGTGTCATGTGGTAGGGTCCAATGAACACTTCTGGGCCTCAGGCAAGTGCCAAATAAACCTAGTGTTTTTTTTTTTTTTTTTTTTTAAATAGGCAAGATAACCCTTCTAAGAGATAAGTCAAACCATGCCTCTCACTTCACTGCACAGATTCTCCAGTGGCTTCCCATTATGCTTAGAATAAGACTCTCTATGTTTTAACATGTGGAGATTCTGAGTTGCCCACTCCTATACTCCACTGGGCACTCTGACCACCTTCCTACCTGTCCAGTGAGGTCAGGACAGAAGGCACCCTGGGAACCAGTAGACTCAGACTTTACTGAGTGCTTTTGGCAAGAGGCACAGAGCTCAGCACATAGTAGGAAAGAATAGGGACCTGGAACCAAGCACCTGGTTGGACAAGCTCTGCCAAGTCCCAGGGTGGGAAGGTATCATATCCCCTTCTCCATCTGTGAAATAGAGACAAAGATAGCTCCAGGGTTAAATGTGTGTTCCTACTGGTAAGCACTGGAACAGTGACTGTACATCAAAAGTTCCACCAAAATATGTGTATCACCATCATTCTCATCATCATCACCATCATTGCCATCACAACAGTGTTAGGTCATAGCCATGATGTACAGGGCACAAACCAGGTTGTTGTTGTTGTTAGGTGCTGTCGAGTCGGTATCCAACTCATAGCGACCCTCCGTACAACAGAGGAAACACTATTGTCAGTGCTTCTCTGCTGTTCATTGGGTTTTCAATGGCAGATTGATTTTTGGGAGGGGGTTGCCAGGTCCTTCTCCCAAACAAACCAGGTAGTAAGACCAAATCTAAAATGGCAGTAGGCACGCCCCTCATTTGTTAAATTCACACTGTATGCAATGAGGGCAACAGGCACACATAGGTTGAATTAATGATCTGTATTTGTCATCTTTCTATATACACTCAAATCATATAATCATGAGGCTACATCTTACTGCCTTTTGGTCATCATATGTGTTTATGGACAGTTTATAAATTTAACTTTAGAAAGTTATAATGGCTGGGCACTGAGACACAAACCTGTAATCCAAGTGACTCAGGAGGCTGAGACAAGAGGATCATAAGTTTAAGGCTGGAGGCAGTTTGTGGAGCTAAGTGGGACCCTGTCTCAAAACAAAAAGTAAAAAAGGAGCTGGAGGTCCAGCTCAGTGTTAGAGCACTAGCCTACACCGTGCGTGAGGCCCTGGATTCAACCCCCCAATAACGGAAAGAAGAAAGAAAGAAAAAAGAAGGAAAGAAAGAAAGAAAGAAAGAAAGAGAGAGAGAGAGAGAGAGAGAGAGAAAGAAGGAAAGAGAAATAAAGAAGAAAGAAAGGAAGGAAAAGAAAAAGAGTTATATTAATTCAGCCCTACCACTGTGGTGTCCAATCCTGTCAGATCTTGGAAGCTAAGCAGGGTCGGGCTTGGTTAGTACTTGGATGGAAGACTGCCTGGGAACCCCAGGTGCTGTAGGCTTGGAAAAAGGACCCAGCAACCCACTCCCAGAAAATAATCACCCACTGAAAACCCTATGAATAGCAGAAAAGCACTGATAATAGTGTTTTGCCTGTTGTATGTAGGGTCGCTATGAGTGGGACACCGACTAGACGGCACCCAACAACAACAGGAGTTAAAAATCCCCTCAAATACACCATTATTTTCTTATGAACTCAGAATTTCAAATAGAGATTTTCTTCCTGATACTTTAGATGTCTTAGCTTGCTGTTTTAGATATATTGGTGATTTTTTTTCTTTCCAAAAATGGTGCTTCATTTCTAGTATTTTTCATTTGAAATCAAAAAAGTCTTTTAATAACAACTCTGAAGTACTCTGTGTTCAAAACAGAGGTTTTAAATGAAATAAGCTTTAAAATCAAGTGTGAGCAGAAATGATATTGTTTCATGAGATTACAAAAATAAAATTGAGTAAAAAAGTTTTAAAAAAAATTTCCCAGCAGTGCAATGATCCCAGAAATGAAGTGCCCAATAAAGGCGGCAAATCAGCCAGGCAGAGATGGAAAGCAGGCTGCTGCTCTCCAGGGAGGGACAGACCCCTCGACACCTGGGGACAGACCTGCCCAAGTGGGCTATGTGCCAGGCGAAGTTATCCATCAGGCAGGACCTGATGGATGTCCATACCCGCCTCCTGCCTGGGCACCGCTGCAGCCCAGCTCATCTCTCTGCCACTGTTCATCTGTGTCAGGTGGCTCCAAGGCTCCTTGACGACTTGCACCTGGCCTGCAGGTGCTCAGCAATGGCTGGGGAATGAAGATAGAAGGGGTAGGACATGCTTCTGAGCTGGCCACCTTCCTTCTTCAACCCCAAAGCCACATAATCCTTCTAGAACAGTGACGCAGTCTCCATCTGTGGCATTTTGCAACAGGCTTCTCACAGTCTCCCAAAACAGGGTTCCCGGTGGGTGCTCACTGTGCTACCCAGTCTTAAAGGCCCATCAGCACCAAAAGTGGAGCCTCCACCAACTGCCATTGGCCTCTGACTCAGCTAAGAAACAGGTGACCCAGCCACTGTTTGTGGATGCTGCCAGCTGGCAGGGGCCTCTCCACACAAATTATGTGGCTTACGTGGAAAGGGCAGCTCTGGGTCAAGGTGAACAGACTCCCTGGTACCAGATACTCTTGCTTCTGCTAGCCCTTGATCATTTCCAGTTTCCAGGAGCCCCAGCGCCTGCTCTCTGGACAGAAGGAAGCCCATGAAACCAAATGACTTCTGTTTTCCCACTCTCATCCCTTCCCAAGCCCCGGCATTATTCTCCCTCCAGTCGACATCCATAACTCCCTGTGACAATAATGGGATGTGCATGTGCACCAAGGGGAGCATAGAATTTTTATCTCCGTAAAAATGGTACTAGCATGGTACAAGTGAAGTTTTTGTTTTTTTCCCAAGGCTTTTACTTGGGGCAATATATTGTACATGTGGTTGTGGGTTTTTTCCTTCTTTTTAATTTTAAATCGAGATTATGAACATATTTTATGCAGGTTAATATATCCTTTTCATGTAAAATTTAGCTGAAACTAGTTCTAGCACATTAACGACAACAAGAGAAATTCTCTGGCTTATTATAAACATCCTTCAAGAAACCTGAAATGCATGTCCTCTGGAAATAATTTTGCTGGGATTTGGATTATTATTAAAATCCTCTCAGAATTCTATCACTGGTGTCTAATGGGCCTCAGAGCCCTTTCCTGCTACTGATCAGAGGAAAATTCTTCCTGCCCCAGCAGTACATTCTGGATAGCGAAAACAGGGCTGCAGGAAGAGAATTCTTTCTAATACCAGGCAAACCCTGGACAGGGCATGGTGTCTCAGCCTTGGCTGTCCACTCCATAGTTTCCAACACAGCAGGGAGAGGCAAGGGCCTTGAATGGGGTCCTTCAGAACTGTGATGAATGAACCACGTCATTTCTGGCTGTTTTTAGTAGTCTGCTCTTTGGGTGTCCATGAGAGGAGGGAGGTTTATTAAAGACTTTAAGCGTAAGGGAATCCCAGGCAACCAGGTTTGGTCACCTGTCAGAATTCTCTACCTGTGAGGGGCCCCAGGAGATACCAGGGCAAGGCTATACCTCACGGAGACAAGAATGAGCTGTGAATGGTTTGCAAGAATAAAGGAGAGTTATAACACTCTTTAGAGCGCTCACATTTAATTTTCTCTGTGTTGATAAATAGGACAACCTCCCATTCTCCCAGAAGGTCTGCACTCTCTTACTAAAATGTAAGTAGAACCCTGTCCAGAGGTAGGGGACAGCTACTCTTGGTCTTGACGGCCTCGGCCCAATCAGAGATGACTACTTAGTGGGGTAAGTTACTCAGAACTGTGCTTCTCAGGATTTAACCAGAATCATCTGAGATTTTGTTCAGTAGGTCTGGGTTGGGGCCTGAGATTCTACTTTTCCAGTCATCTCCCAGGCAATGCCCAGGCTGCTGGACCACGTTATGGGCAGGAAGGACTGAGAACTCCAACCATAGTCACTGTACTCAGTCACTTATTTACTCCATTCACTTTGGTTGTGGAGACACCTGCAGACTCTAGGCTCCCTGCTGGGGACACTGTGTGTGATGAGTAACACATCACTGAAAACCTCTGGGCATCAAAGGACACAGTCAACAGACTGAAAAGGCAACCTATGAGAATGGGTGAAAATATGGCCAAATGATATATCTAATGAGGACTTAGTGCCCAGAATATATAAAGAACTCCAACAAGTCAACAACCAAACGAGCAAAAAACTCAATTGAAAAATGGACAAAGGACTCGAGTAAACATTTCTTCAAAGAAGATATATAAATGGCTAACAAGAACATGAAAAGATGCTCAGCATCACTAATCCATTAGGGAAATATGAATAAAAACCTTCAATGAAATACCACCTTATACCAATTAAGGTGGCTATTATCAAAAAGGAGGAAGAAGAAGAGGAGGAGGAAGAATAGGAAGGGCAGGAGAAGGAAGAGAAGGAAGAGGAGGAAGGAAAGAAGAGTGATAATAAGTATTGGTGAGGATTTTGAGAAATCAGAACCTTGTGCATTATTGGTGGGAATGTAAAATGGTGTGTTGGATTTGGAAAATAATGTGATGGATCATCCAAAAATTAAATAGATTTATCATATGATTCAGCAAACTCACTTCTGGGCATATATCCAAAAGAATTAAAAGCATGAAGTTGAATAGATATTTTTACATCCATGTTCATTGTATTCATAGCTGTTTAAAGGTGGACACACAAAATGTATATTCATTCAAGTGAAGGCTATTCAGCCTTAAGAAGAAAAGAGCTGAGCATCGTTGTGCTTTCATATAATCCCAGCACTGCAGAGGCTGAAGCAGGATCTTGAGTTTGAGGCCAGCCCGGGCCACATAGTGCATTTCACATCAGCCTAGCTTCATAGCAAGACCTTGTCTCAAAAACAAAGCAAAGCAAAACAAAAGAACGGAATTCTGACACAGGGTACCATATGGGTGAACAATGAAGACACTTCACAGTAAGCCAGCCACAGAAAGATAAATACTGCCTCACTGCATGATTCCTCTTACACGAAGTTTCCTCGAGTAGTCAAATTAATAGCGACAAGAAGTAGAAGGAGAGTTTTCAGGGGCTGGGAATGGGGAAATGGGAGCTGTTATTTAATGGGTACAGTTTCAGTTTTACAAGGTGAAGGGAATTCTGGAGATTGGCTGCACAACCCAAATGCACTTAATGCTACTGAATCGTACATTTAAACATATTTAAGATGAGAAATTTTACTTTCTAGGTACTGTACCACAATTAAAAAACAAAACCCAAGCAGTTCCTACTGTGTGCCCTATCCAAAATGTCTATGATGTATGACCTTTGTGGTAGCTTTGTGGTATAAGGAACATAAAGGACATATTGCAAAAAGAAACCACCTGGTTCTAAGGAGAGAAGAAACCAGGTTGAAGAGACAAACATGGCTTCAGTCAGAGTAGAAGAGGTGAAACACAGGTGAGGCTGATGCGGTAAGAGCCCTCAGGTTCCAGGGATCAGAATGTGGTGGTCACATCAGCCAACTATGGCAGTGAGATGGGAGGAAAGGGGCTCCCCCAGGTACTCTGAGACCATCCAGAAGGCTCTGGTCGTCATGGACACAGGGGTGAGGAGGAGGAAGGCACATTTGCTGAGGCAGGGATACCCCATGGTAGCAGAAGCAATGAAGCTAGCTTATGCCAGGATGGAACTGAGGGGCCCTGGGCCTCCAGGGGAGGGTCTGGCAAACAATCACCAGAGCTGGTCTGGAACTGGCTTGAAGAGCCAGCCAGGGCGCTGCTGGGCTGAGCAGGTGGCTGACACACCTGTGGGAAGTAGTGACTCTCCTGTGGAATGTGCAGAGGGAGAGAACCCCAGAGATGCTGGCACTCTAGGGGATGGAGGAGCATAGGGAGGAGGCACAGCCAGGAGGAAAAGTAGGTGCAAGGGTGAGGGGAGCCAGCCACATGGTCACCTCCAAGGACAGGAGCATGTTTCTCAGCATCGACACCACAAAGGATCAGACTTAACAGATAGACAGGAAAGTGCGCTGAGAGTGGATGAGAGGCAGGTTGCTGACATGAAGAGCCATTACTATAATCCCAGATGTGTGGAGAAGTGGGACCTAGGGGCGAGAGGCCTCAATGAGAAGGTGGGACATGAGCCACCCCATGGAGCCGAGTGACAGCTCTGTGGGGGGACAAGGAGGGCAGAAGGTGCAGGGCAGGGAGTCCTGGTAGGAGTGCCTGGACCACTCGAGGTCTCTCTAGGGCTGGAGGATGGAAGGTTCCAGGATGGGGTGGGACCAAGGGAGAGGAGCCTGACGATAATGGCCCCGCCCCTCACAGGAAGCCATGCTTCATCCTGGAGGCCAGGGGGAACCATTGGAACATTGTAAGCAGGGAAATGACAGGGTTGGAGCTGTGATTTAGGAAAACCCCTAGGCAGCAATGCAAAGGATGGATCGCAAGGACTAAGAGAGGCTACGGGAGACACACTGGGAAATGTTGGTAATTAAGCCCTGGCGTTCCTGATTTTTCTGTCTTCAGTCTCTTGTGCATAAGAACTTGCTTTCTCCTTAGAGGACACAGGTGGCCGGCCCCTTCCATCTGCCCTTGTGCTATGTTCAAGGGCCTTCACTAGAGAGGCAGTATTCCGGGGCGCTCTGCTGAGGGGGTGCCCATGCTGGCTGAGGTGCTGAGGAGTGCTCCAGAGTTCTTTGAGCTCCAAGGAGGGTGCTTAGGTGGTTTTTAGTTAATTTTAGGAGACTACTAACTACCCTCCCCTCCAAGTCTGGTAATACTAGAGCTTCCTGTTGCTTTTTTCCTTTAAATTCAGAGGATTTTGCCTCCACATCACAGATACTGTGTGTATTTTCTTCCTTCATGTGCCTACATCAATAAACCGGCCTAATGCAACAAAAATAAATCAAATGCACTTCTAGCGCTGTTTTTTTTTTTTTTTTTTTTTTTCTGAAACAGGGAAGAAATGACAGCTTTTCCTGGAAGTGAGTGAATTAGTTCATGGGCTCCTGAGGCAATACTGTGGGTGCTTAATGAGGGGACGATACTGGGGCAGAGGCTTCAGGGGTCTACCATTGAACTACACCCCAGCACACATTTTGACTTTTGTGCAAGTGTTTCCTCACTTCCTTAAAGATGAAAGACTGCTGATATATTGAATAAAGGCTTACTATAAACCTGTAAACTCATTGGACAAACCCGTTGCATTGTCAGGCATTTTAAAAGAGCTAGTGGGGTCCAGGGACCTCACTCCCTGAATCCCTTGGACAGCAGGTTGCTGCAGTTGGTTGGTTAAAAAAAAAAAAAAAAGGAAGAAAGGCTTTGATCATAAAATGTCAACAATGCCTTTCTCCTTCTTTTTACCTTTTTGAGTTCTTTTTTTTTTTTTTTTTTTGGCGTTACTGGGGATTGAACCCAGGGCCTCGCACTTGCATGCTCTGCAACTGCTGGACCACTGAGCTCCACCCTCAGCCGATTTTTTTATTTTTGCTTTTTGAGACAGGGTCTCGCTAAATTACACAGTCTGCCTCTGGTCTCGAACTTGTGCTCCTCCTGCCTTCGCCTCCCGAGCCACTGGCTTTACACTTGGCTTTACCTTCTTGAGTTCTATCATTTTCTCTTAAACTTTCTGACCACAGTTAATCTTTGATATACATACTTCTTGCAAGCTTCTCTGGTGTCTTGGAAATGTAAGAAAATTTTCACACTTGTTAATGCCTCAGGTTGAAAATCCCAAGCCATGCGCTTGTCATGCAGCTGGCATTGCAGTTAAAATGTGTGGGGAGACCCAAAAAGCACCTAGAAGAGCTGGTCAGCATTTAATAAGTGTAAGTTCTCTATATGGTCTGGGGTTTAGCTCAGTTGGTAGAGTGCTGTGCTGCATTCTCTGAGGACCTGTGTTCAATCCCCAGCACCTCAAAAAGGGGAGAGAAGAATTTGGCAATCCATTCCCATAGCAATCCCAAAACAATCAGCCATTGAAAACCCTATGAGGGTCTCTATGAGTCTGACAGGACTCCACAGCACCTAACAGTAACAGTAATTTCTCTATGCCAGACTTGCTCCTTCTTGTCAATGAGGATGGTAGGTCAGCTTCTAGAAAAAAAGGCTAGGCAGCTCTGTGGCCTAGGACCCAATCAAGAAGCACCATTTTACAAAGGGTAGCAAAATGGAACAACAAAATTAAACATGTAAGTGGTCCTAGCCACCTCCCCTGCCCCCCCCTCCAAATCTCTCCTGGTTATTTTATAAATTACCCACTAAGGCCTGTGTGAGTCAACAAGTAGTTATTGACTTTAGTTTCAGCTACCATCAAGACTTATTGATCTGAGAGATATATATCGACCAAATTGAGTCTGAGGTCAATGCTGGCCACCTGGGAAAGTAAATCTTAATATTCACCCAAACCTGCAGACACTCGGCCTGATATTTTTGACTCTAAACTCCTAGTGAGACAGAGGCCCAGTTGAGGTCAGCTCTTTTCTTTACTATGAGTTGTTATTAGTGGAAACTGGTACCCTAACTAACTTATTTTTGGAAATGTTGGTATAAAAATTTCTAAATCTCTTCATGTCTTAAATGAACAAAGGATAATTTGGTATTTAAAGAATTGTTACTGGCTGGGTGCCATAGTTGTTGTTATTGTTAGGTGCCCTCGAGTGGAGTCCGATTCATAGCGACCCTATGTACAGCAGATCGAAACACTTCCCGATTCTATGCCAGGCCAACGATCTTATTTATGTTTAACCCATGGTTGCAGACACTGTGTCAATCCATCTGGTAGAGGGTTTTCCTCTTTTGTGCTGACCTGCCACTCTCCCAAACATGATGTCCTTCTCCAGGGATTGTTCTCTCCTGACTACATGTCTGAAATATGTAAGACGCAGTCTGGCCATTCTTGCTTCCAAGGAGCACTCTGGTTGCACTTCTTCTAGGACAGATCTGTTGGTTCTTTTGGCAGTCCATGGTACATTCAATAGATGTTTCCAGCACCACAATTCAAAAGCATCAATTCTTTTTCTGTCTCTCTTGTTCAATGTCCAGCTTTCACAGCTGTATGATGCACCTGAAAATACCATGGCATGAGTCAGACGCACCTTTGTCTTCAATGTGACATCTTTGCTTTTCAATACTCTAAAGAGATCTTTTGCCACAGCTTTTCCTAGAGCAATGTGTCTTTTGATTTCTTGACTGCTGCTTCCGCGGGTGTTGATTACAGAGCTAAGCAAAGCAAAATCTTGGACAACCTCAATCTTTTCTCCATTTATTGTGAAGTTGCGTGCTGACCCAGTCGTCAGGATTTTTGTTTTGTTGATGTTTAGTCGCAACCCATATTGAAGGCTATGATCTTTGATCTTTATCAGTAAATGTTTTAAATCCTCTTCACTTTCAGCAAGCAGAGTTGTGTCATCTGTATAACGCAGGTTGTTAATGAGTCTTCCTCCAATCTTGATGTCGTGTTCTTCCTCATAAAGTCCAGCTTCTCGGATTACTTGCTCAGTGTATAAATTGAAGAGATAGGGTGAAAGTATACAGCCCTGACGCACACCTTTCTCAACTTTAAACCATTCAGTGTTTCCTTGTTCTATTCAAACAACTGCCTCCTGGTTCATGTACAGATTTCTCATGAGCACAATTAGGTGTTCTGGTATTCCCATTTTCCGAAATATTATCCATAATTTATTATGATCCACACAATCAAATGCCTTTGCATAGCCAATAAAACATAGATAGACATCTTTCTGATATTCTCTGCTTTTCAGCTAATATCCACCTGACATCAGCAATGATGTCCCTCGTTCTCCACCCTCTTCTGAATCCCGCTTGATTTTCCAGTAATTCCCTGTCTATATACTGCTGCAGTCACTTCTGAATGATCTTTAGTAGAATTTTGCTGGTGTGAGATATTAATGATATTGTCTGATAGTTTGCACATTCAGTTGGATCCCCCTTTTTGGGAATAGGCACAAATATGGATCTCTTCCAGTCAGTTGGCCAAGTAGCTGTTTTCCAAACCTGTTGGCATAAACATGTTAACACCTCCAGTGCTGCATTTGTTTGTTGAAACATCTCTATTGGCATCCCATTAATTCCTGGAGCCTTGTGTTTTGCCAGTTCTTTCAAGTCAGCTTCCACTTCATCCTTCAACACCATTGGCTCCTCTTCATATGCAACCTCTTGGAATGGTTGGCCATCTACCAATTCTTTCTTGTATAATGACTCTGTGTATTCCTTCCATCTTCTTTTGATGTTTCCTGCATCATTTAATATTTTCCCTGTAGAATCTTTCACTACTGCCACTCGAGACTTGAATTTTTCTTCACTTCCTTAAGCTTGAGAAACACAGAGCATGTTCTTCCCTTTTGGTTTTCTGCCTCCAGCTCCTTGCACATGTCATTATATTTGTTTTTGTCTTCTCCAGCTGCCTTCTGAAATCTTCTGTTTAGTTCCTTAACTTCATCATGTCTTTCTTTTGCTTTAGCTGCTCGACGTTCAAGCACAAGTTCTACTGTCTCTTTTGACATGTAATTTGGTCTTTTCTTCTTTTCTTGTTTTTTTAAGAATTTTTGCTTCTTTCTTGAATGATATCTTTTATGTCATGCCACAACTCTTCTGGTTTCCTATCATTTGTGTCTAATACGTTATTTTTGAGGTGATCTCTGAACTCAGGCGGGATATACTCAAGGTCATACCGTGGCTCTCATATACTTGTTCTAATTTTCTTCAGCTTCAGTTTGAACTTGTATATGAGAAGTTGATGGTCTGATTCACAGTCAGCACCTGGTCTTGTTTTGACATTTTGTATAGAGCTTTTCCATCATCTCTTTCCACATATGTAGTCAATTTGATTCCTGTATGTTCCATCTGGTGAAGTCCATGTATATAGTCTCCGTTTATGTTGTTGAAAAAATGTATTTGTAATGAAAAGGTCATTGGTCTGACAAAATTCTATCGTGATCTCCAGCTTCATTTCTCTCACCAAGACCATATTTTCCAACTACTGAGCCTTCTTCTTTGTTTCCAACCTTTGCATTCCAGTCACCAGTGATTATCAGTATGTCTTCATTACATAGTTGATCTATTTCAGATTGCAAAAGCTGATAGAAATCTTCCCCTTCTTCATTTGTGGCCTTAGTGGTGGGTGCATAAATTTGAATAATAGTCATATTAACTGGCCTTCCTTGTAGGCATGGACATTCTTGCAGGGTGCCATATTACACACTTAAAATTCCAGCAACTTGGGAGGCTGACATAGGAGGATTGTGTTCAACACCAAAGGCAGCCTGCACAACTTAGTGAGAGCCTGTCCCAACATAGAAAACTTTAAAAAGGGGTTGGGTATATAGTTCAGTAGTAGAGCACTTGCCTAGCATGTAGAAAGCCTGGGATTCAACCTCCTAGTATGGCAAAAAAAAATCAAAATGAATGAAAAGATATGTTATTGGGAATACCTTCATAAAATGCACAATCTTTTTGAAATGCACCCTGATCTACTTTCTGTGAAAATTAAGAATGTCCTATGCTGAGGCTCCAGCTGGGATTTAGCTCAGCTGCTACAGTGCTGCTCTGAAGTCTCTGAGGTCTCAAGTTAGATTCCCAGCACCACAAAATGGGAGAAGGACATGGCAACCCACTCCTAAGGCAATCCTGAGACAGTCAGCCATTGAAAACCCTATGAGGGTCGCTATGAGTTGGACTCGACTCGAAGATAGCACCTAACAACAACAACAACATGCTGAAGCTCCAATCAGAGAAGCATGCTAGCTTAAATAAAAAAGACACAAAAAAGTCAACAATGAAAACTTGCAACAGGAACCACAGTCACTTTTGAAAATGCCATTGAATCCAATATTTCAATAAGTGGCAAACAACAACAACAACAGCACCTGCTTAAAATAGCATTTTGTACCCAACCTCCACCCAGCTGATTTTTGTTTATGTTTAACTGAGAAAAAGAGGTGGCGCCTTGAAGGCTGTAGACTAGAGAAAGTTGTTCAATCATTCATCATCAAGATTGATGACACTGTTCCCTATGGGCTGATTATAGAAACTCTATCACTCTTCTGCCTGCAGCTGGACCACTATGGTGTCTGATCCTGTCAGATCTCAGAAGCTAAGCAGGGTTGGGCCTGGTGAGTACTTGGATGGGAGACTGCCTGGGAGCACCAGCTGCCATAGGCTTGGGAGAAGGACCTGGCAACCCACTCCCCAAAAACAATCAGCTGTTGAAAACCCTATGAATGGCAGGGAAGCACTGACAATAGTGTTTCACCTGCTGTATGTAGGGTCGCTGAGTCAGACACCAACTCCATAATACCTAAAGACAACAACATCACTCTTCTAAAACTCAATATTTGTGTCTCCCCATAAGCAAAATTGGATGGTGAGGGAGGAATCTTATTGTGAGAATTAAATTTAATGACATGCAAAAAGAACAATGTATATGGGAGAAGGACCTGGTAGCCCACTCCCAAAACAATTAGCCATTGAAAACCCTATGAATAGCAGAGAAGCACCATCAAATACAGTGCTGGAAAATGATCTCTCCAGGCTGGAAGGCTTTCAAGAAACAGAAGAGTTGCCTCCCCAAAGTAGTAGTAGTTGTTGTTGTTGTTAGGTGCCGTGTAGTCATGTCCGACTCATAGCAACCATCAGGGTTGTCAATGGCTGATTGTTTTGGGATTGCCTTGGGAGTGGATTGCTGCATCCTTCTCCTGTTTTTGCAGTGCTGGGAATGGAACCAGGGACCTCAGAGGCTGCAGAGTGGCACTCTACCAACTAAGCTAAATCCCAGCCCCCTCCTCAAAGTAGAGTCAATCTTAATGATGGGAATGGTAAGCCCCTGGGACCTCCTTTTGCTTATGTTTCACAACTCAATATGAGAAGAAACAGAGTGGTTGCAACAATGGGCTCAAACATAAAAAGCTCATGTACATGGCACAATATTGGGTAGTGTTTTGTTCTGTAGTACAGGGTTGCTATGAGTCAGACCCAACTTGATGGCCAACAACACACAAAGGGTGCCATATATATATATATATATATATATATATATATATGATAATATACTGAAACCAAAAGCTGAATACAAGTCAGGTTTGAGTTCTGCAGTTACAAGAGGTGTTCAAAGGGGTTACTATAGTAATTCAGTTCAACTTCAAAAAGTAATACACAAATAACATCACTTAAAGTGTATATACATTTTTGGCACCCCAGATATATACTCATTGGGATATCTTAACAGAACATCAATAAACTGCTTTATGCAGTACATGCACATAGTGGTATAGCTTTGACAATCTATCTTTCTCTCTCCCTCCCTCCCTCATGCACACACAAACAGCTACTGGGCAATACTAGCAACAAATTGCAATGCAATTCAAAACTAAAACATATTAAATTTTTATGCATCCCTACTGATATCAAGAAAATAGTGAATAAATAAGTGAGAGAAAGGGGCAACTCTTCCTCACAGAAGAATTCTAAGTGATAAGGATAGAAGGACTGAGGGAAAGTTGCCATCAGAATGCAATGATGGAAACTCTTGCAGACAAAGGCACTGATAAATGCAAAGTTGGAGGGCAAAAGCTTAAGGAAAAATAGGATATGCCCAAAGCCCTAACATATATAATAATATGCATTAACATGCCTCAGTACCATACTCATAATTATTAATTATTGTGGTGGTTTTGACATGCAAACAAACTCTTCCTTGATTCCCCTCACCTGCCTTGTGTGTAAACTGGATAGATGGACTGGCTTCTAACACATAGACTACAGAGAGGAAAAACAGAAATTTTACAGTGAAGAAACCTGGCATGCATGACCTTAACCATGGACTGAGATGGACATTACCACTAAAAAGATATACTGTAGCACCCCTGATCCTCAATTTTGCTTTCCAGTTTCACTTACCTAGTCAACCTTGGTCTGAATATATTAAAAGAAAATTTCAGAAATAAGTGACTCATAAGTTTTAATTAACAAAGTTTGAAATAACTCATTATAGTTGTTGTTGTTAGATGCCATCTAGTCGTGTCCCACTCATAGTGACCCTCATAGGGTTTTTGATGGCTGATTATTTCAGGATTGCCTCAGGAGTGGATTGCCACATCCTTCTCCCATTTTTGTGGTGCTAGGAATCGAACCTGGGACCTCAGAAACTGCAGAGTGGCGCTCTACCAAATGAGCTTAATCCCAGTCCACTCATTATAGTACACTGTTATAACTGTTCTATTTTATTATTGTTGTTGTTAATCTTCCACTGTACCTCATTTATAAATTAACTATCATAGGTGCATGTGAAAAAAATATAGCTTACATGTGGCTCAGTACAATTTGTAGGTTCAGAGATCCACTGGGGGTCTGGAATGTATCTTCTGTGGATGATGAGAAGGCTGCTCTATGGCCATCAGGTGCCATGTATGATGCAATGAGAAGGGAACTTTGCCTCTGTATTGTTCTTCCCCCAAATCCATAACTCATTTTTAATCACCAGAAAACCTCAAAGAAATCCCAACAAAGGGACCGTCTAAGAAATAACTGACCACTCCTCTTCAAAAGTGTCAAGGAAAAGAAAGATGGAAGAGATGTCACAAGCTGGCAGAAAGTGAAATGTATGACAGTTAAATACAATGTGATGTCCTGGATTGGATCCTGGGACAGAAAAGGAAATCTGTGGAAGAATTTTGAAATCTGGTTGAAGTTTGGAGTGTAATAGTAATGCGCCGAATGTTAACACCTTATTTTATCCAAACTAAGGTATTAAACTCCGTGAGATGATAGCATTAAGGGTGGTGAAGCACACACAGGAACTCTGTACTATCTTTACAACTCTTCTGTAAATCTAAGGTTATTTCAAAATAAAGAGATTCAACATATTTTCTGGAAGGTTCTTCAGCAGCCTCTTCAGAGTGAGTTATCAGGGAAGTTGATATAACCAGGTCCACTTTCTATTTTATACATCACTGAGTACAGGTTTTGTTTCCCTTTGTTTTGAAAAAGTAGCATGGCTAATGAAAGACAGTTCCACTTATTTAAAAGTCACTTTGGGAACTGAACATGGAGAAAAACTAACTCAAAATCTGACCCAAGAAGACAACAAATCTTTGAGGACAAAGGTACCAAGAGTTTTCAGCCTGTTTTGAGTCAGTAAAGGTACCGTTTGGCCCCTGAAATATGTTTAAGACTGAGGGCCGGTGACAAGAGAGAGCACGGTTACTCACCAGGGCAACTTTCCTCTGCGGTTTCAGCAGCTTCGGTTTGTGGAACGTAGTGGCTATGGGAGCTGTGGAGGGAGGTCCAGGTTTAGCTGCAACTCATCTCTGGCCTCTGAATGCCCACCTCCCAGGAGCACCACACATATTCTCTTTGCAGATTAGCAGAGTCCTTCTTGGCTCCAAGGAAGGGTTTGAGTTTCTACCCCAGGCACCATTGGCTGTCCCTCATGGGGGGCAGTCCTCCCCTAGTCTTGGACATATCATTGTCTCCCCTTAGCCAAGTCAACAAAATAGCTCTGCAGAAGTCAGTGCCAGCTGCAAAGATGTCAGGTGTGCAGGTGAGAACCAGGTGCACTAGGTCAAGGCTAAGGCTGGGGCCTTCCCCTGGAGACTGTCCTACTCGCTCACAACCCCCAGTAATGATGACCGGTCCTCACACAGCCCTGTCAGGTCAGCAGGGAGGATCTTAGTGTCCCAACTAAACCAAGAAACCAAGGCTCTTCCTCCAATATCACATAACTAGTCTTTGAGTGATTTGGGACTTGAACTTGGCATTGAAAACCCTTCTTTACAGCTTAGCCTCATTTGAGTCTTTTATAAGGCAGGGTGATATTTACCTGGACTGAAAGAGACAATCTAGAGGTGTGGCCCGGACATAGAGCAGGTATTCTCTGCTCCCTTCCCTCCACAGCCCTGTGCTTCCTGTACCTCCCTAGTCTTCCTTTCATGCCTTCCAACTGTGCCCTAAATCAAAACAGGAATCACAAAATCATCCTAATTTTAGCCCAAGAATAAATGTAAAATATACTGCATATATCTTTAACAAGTCAGAATGCTCTGTTTTCCTTGAATGGAGCAATGAGATGCTGATATCCTCTTCCCCACCTTGCCATGTAGGGAGCATTTCAAAAGTTCAAGGTGAAGTAAAATCTGGACTCCTCTACATATGGGGCCTTCTCCCCTGCCAAACCTATGCCTGGGCCATGGTACCACCCTCCATCTCCACTCCAGGGCTGGACTGACAGCTCAGATGGTTGAGCACCAGTTACAACTAGAATCTAGATGTGGGTGTCAGACATAAAGGAAATGGATGTTATATACTCCACTGATCTCTTCCCCCTGTCCTGACCCCCAATGAATCTCAAGGCCAGCCCTGGATCAGCCATGGTGGTTTCCACATAGAAGTTGCAAGACAGCTGCCTACCTTTGGCTGGGACCTCGGGGGGCACATCTGCCTTCTCCTTCCGCCTCTTGCCCTTCTTGGGCTGCAGTGGGGCCAAGCTGGTCACGCTGGTGACAGTCTCCCCTGAGCTGTAGGAGAAAATGGCCCTGGTGAAGCCACAGTTTGGTTGGTCATTGCAAAGCAGAAAGGGAAGGGAACCAAGAGTTTCCAGTCATTTCTGAGCACTTCCTGTGCAGCTGTGCAAGCTGGATGGGGTTTGCTCTGCACTTATCTCCAGGGATGTCTGGAAGTCTCTCCCTAACCCTTGGCCAAGATAAGGATGATGAGATGAGCTAGCTTGTGATTTATGATGTGCTATTTAAAGTCTGAGTTCCCTGGAGGGACCCAGGTCCAGCTTGTCCACATTATTTAGGGACGTGCTGGATGATGGTTTACACCTGGCTTAATTTGTTACATGTTCAGTCTGGCTTGCCTATGTACCAGTAAGGTATTAAAGACACCACTAGAAACTACTGCTTGAGCTCTCCTAAAACCATGTCCTTCCACCATGTCTTCATGGTTCATAATCCAAAAACAAAGCACCATCCAGGGGAGTGAGAAAGGACCCTGGGGAGCTGCACCTGGAAGCCTCTGGGATTTCCCACAAGTGCTTTCTGCTCCTGTGCCTGAATCTTTAGTCCAGGCAAAGCGAGTTCATCCTGAGAAGCTTCCTGTTTCCAATGAGTTTACCCTGTGTACACACTGCAATATTGCTTTCTATGTGCTTTCCATGTGTGACAGTGTGACAGGTATGACAAGCCTGAAATATGACAGATAAGAAAGCCATGGCCTACAGGTGCTTAATGACTTCTGCAAACGACACTGTGACTAAGCAGTGAATGTGTAAGCTGAACACGGTTGTGGCCTTCTAGGTGGGATGGGATCCACCAACTTCCTTGAGTGGCCATCAGGCTTGTTTTCAAGGTTTCCTTTTTGGATCAAGCCCCAGAAAGAAGCCACTTTTAGAATCTCCTGTGGTCCGGCACAGGTTCCAGCTAGGGAGGTACATTACCAAGAGAAACTATTTCCCTAACCTATAATAAATTTCTAGAAGTCTGTAAGAATATGAACGATTGCCAAATCATCCAAATGAACAAAGGTGGTAAGCAGGCAGCTTTCACCCAAAAGGAGAGCTTCATTTTCACGTGAAAACATGCTAAGCTCCCTCCCCAAAGAGCAATCCAGGTTAAAAGATTCTGCATTTCCCTTGTTCCCAAATTAGAATGGCAGTAATCAAATTTGGGGCCAAGCATGCTTTTGACAAGAGCATGGACCTGCTACAAGGGCAAACCTTTCCTGATGAAGAAGAACTTGGCAGCACATAGTAAAATTCCAGAGCTTTACACCTTTAGGCTGGGTAATTTCACTTCTGGGAGTTCACTGCATGAATGCCCTTGCACGTGTATGAAATGATGCATGTATAAGATTAGGCATGACAGCACTGTTTGTAATAGCAACAGATTTAGAAACAGCCCACTGTCGATCAACTGGCCACTGAGTAAGTAGATTATGGTCACTGCACATGTGGGGCTTTCTGAGGCTGGAAAGAGGAATGAAGGTGTGATAAAGGTCCTGACAAGGTAAATACAGTATTAAGTGAAAAAGCTAGGTGTTGGACACTGCAAAATGCCCCACACTTTATATAAAGATAGTACGAATAAGAACATAGGCTAGGATTTGCCTGCACATGCATAAAGAAACTCTAGAGATAGTGACAAGAATTCAAATACAGTGGTTTCCTGAGAACAGGGTGCTGGAGAACTAAAAAGACAGGAGACAGGATAGAATTATCACTGCAAACATTTATGGTTAAATGCAAATAAGTACATACAAATACTTAGCAAGAGATAGGCTATCTCTAATCATAGTCCTAAATATTAAAAAAAATAAATGAATACTGAATCACACAGTGTGGGAAAAAATTTCTAAGAATATGGTTCTCAGTGAGATTCCCCAAGGAGAGCTTATTTTTATTGGGAACAGAAATGCTAACTGGTCATAGCTTTAGAGTGCAGAGCCCACTGTGTAAATTCACAAATAGCCAAAAGGAATGTGAGTTTACAAAACTCTGACCACTAAGAGCAAACAAGGAATTAGAATCCCTCAGAATGGCTTAAATATGCAAACACACAAATACAAATATACAGCTTGGATCTGTAGCTTTTTAAACTCTTGAAATGTTTATTTTTTTTCTTTCCAATATCAAACAATGCAGATTCACATTTTAAGATGGGAATTATAGCCTGGAGATGAAAGGAAATACCGTAAGTCTATCATTACCAAAACACAACATAATCTTGGTAAATATTTCTGAAATACTCTTTCTTCTGACCTGCTTTTTTTTTAAAAAAAGATTATTTTTAGAGCAGTTTTAGGCCAACAGGAAAATTGAGCAGAAAGTCCAGAGATTCTCTAAATATCTCCTCCTCCTGCATGTGCACAGCCTTCCCCATTACCAACGTCCCCCTTTCCCCACCAGCATGGTACATTTGTTACCTGTTGGACAGTTGGTGAGCTTCCACTGACACATAATTAGCATCAAAGTCTGTAGGTAACATTAGGGTTCACTTCATGTCTATTCTATGAGTCTGTATCACAGGATTGTACAGAGTAGTTTCATTGCACAGAAACCCTCTATGTTCACCTACTCATTACTTCCTCCCTCCCAGGACCTGGCAACCACTGAGCTTTTGATTGTCTCCATAGTTTTGCCTTTTCCAGAATATCACATAGGTGGAATCATACAGTATGCAGCCTTTTCAGACTGCCATTTTGTACATACAAATAGGTATTTCACTTGTTAACAGTGTCTTCACCATAAGGAAATGTTCCCAACACTGTAGTTTCCATTAGTCTAAACATAAAAGCAAGCAGCAGGCAGAAAATAAGGTTGAGGTATAGTGTGATGACCTGCACATGTGTGTGAGTCTGATAGAAATTTCAAGGAATAATAATCATTAATGATAGAATAATAATCTGTTATGGTCCATAAATACGATGGTGCACATTAATGGGTTAATGTTCCTCCATGTCTTTCCAGGCCTTGATAGTTCATTTCTTTTTAGCACCAAGTAATATTCCATAGTTTGGATGTGACACAGTCTGTTAATCCACTCACCTTCTAAAGACATCTTCATTATTTCCCAGTTTGGGCAATTATGAATAAAGCTGCTATAATCATCTGTGTGCAGGTTTTTGCATGGATACAAGTTTTCAACTCTTCCTTATTTCTTATACATTGCTTTTTAAATCATACTGTGTTACCATTTTGTTTTTTATACATTGCTTTTTCATTGTACTATATTATAATTTTGTATCCTTCTTTTTATTTAATCCACATTTTTCATACTCTTGTATTCTCATACTTTTTTAAGTAAGAAGATAACCCATAGTTTACTTAGCCATTCTCTAACACACAAACACCTAATTTATTTTCCTGACTACAGCCATACCACCCTGGCATTGGATCTCATTAGATCTCAGAAGCTAAACAGAGTCAGACCTGGTTAGTCCTTGGATGGGAGACTGCCTGGGAATACCAGATGGTAGAGACTTGGGAGAAGGACCCAGCAGTCCACTCCCGAAACAATCAGTCATCAAAAGCCCTATAAATAGCAGAGGAGTACTGATACAGTGCTCAGGATGGCACAATGTGGGGTAGTGTTTCATTCTGTTGATGGCACCTAACAACAATTTATTTTCCAGTTTTCTAATTTAATTTCCAATTAATAATTTTCCATATATATAGATATAAAACATCATTAAAATATACTTGTGCATAATGGCTTTCCAGTCTTGGACTTTCATCATTAAGTTGGAATCTTAGAGCTGGAATTATGTCATGAGGAGGCCCTTTGTAAAGGCTATTTAATACACACTGTCAAAATGATTTGACAAGTTCATACCACTTTATAACTATACAGTCAATGAAGGAGCATGTCTATGATGTCACCTTCCTTGACACCAAGTTTATCAGTTTAAAAAAATGATTCATGTAGTGAAGAAACATGTGATCTTCTTTTTACTTGCATTTCCTTGATTGCTAGTGAGGACAAACATTTCCCACATTTGTCTAACGTGCTTCCTTACTTGTGACATAGCTGCTATTATTTCTTTGGCTCTTGGGTGTTTCTTATAGATTTGCATGAAACTTTTCCATCACTCTGACATATTTATTGCAAATATTTCCACCAATTCATATTGAATTCTGGCTTTTCGCCAAATGCACAATTTTTCTTTATTTCTGCTGAAATTTTTTGATAATTTCCTTTGTTTTGCCTTTGAGCTTGGATAGTCTCCCCAACTGCACCTCACACACTGCAGAGTCCAATAATATTTCCATTTCCTCTTCTCTTTTCTTGGATTTAATTCTTTAGCTCTTTCATATACAATGGAAGTTTCTGGAGCATGATTTTTATGGATGTATGCCATCCTACTCAGGGATTCCCGTAAGCTGAAAAAGATCTGCTTTGTCATTACCATTTTCCTGCATTAAACTAAATTTAGTTCTAATTCATAGTTCAATAATGAGACGTCATGTACACAAGTGAGTCATCACAACGCTAGACAATTTTTCCATCAGAATCCAGTTTCTCCAATTGAGCCAGCAGGGCCGGGAGAACTTCCTGACTAAGAAAACCCACCTTATGATTAACTTACAAGAAAACTTATCCTACATTTTGGGTTGGAACAGGGCTAGATTTTATCTTTGACACAGAGGGTAAGTGTTGCTGGTGCCAGCTTTTTTGATTAAAAAAAAAAAAAGATGGAAAACAAGCCTGGAAACTCCCTCTAAATTAGAGGCTGTGTGATCAGAGAGAAGTGCTATTTATGGGGAGCTTGTAGTTTTTGAACAGGGCTGTTTTTCTGGCTCCAACAAGGCGAGGTGGAAGGCGGCACGTGTGGGACTCTTGTAAGCTGTACATGGTTCCTGCCTGGTCACCTCTCAGGAGGAGTATCAACCCCACAAATGCTCTTTGACCCATGGTGGCCAGATTCAGTGAACAGATACTGGACACAAAGCCAGAGGCCTATACCACAACACTTGGTAGGAAGTAAGTCACTTTTTACCCTGGGCCTCTACCACCTCAATCTGTAAAATGGGTGATCTCACAGGGTTATTATGAGGAGCAGATGAGATGGCACAGCCTAAATAAGATGGGGAGTGAAATGGCAAAGTAGCAACCGACTCTAGTACCCAGCATGTACACAGTGTGGACTCTTCACAGTGCCACCCTGGGACTATGATGCTGTCTGTTTCAGCCCTAAGAGAACACTACAAATTTCAACTTGAACCTTGGTCAGAAAACGTTATGCCCGGTATACTACAGCATGCTCTCTGACACATGCCTTCCCACAGACAAGGTGGACAGACCCATCAGGTAAGGAGGAGAGAAAGGCTGTGCCCCCAAGCAACAGACAGCCACCCAAGCCGACCAGGCAAAGAAACTGACCTGCATTTTGCAAGGCATTGAACAAATCCTGAGCAACCATTTTTTTGCAGAAATAAAGTTAATGATAGTGGCAGCTATGTTTGCATAAGCTGTGGTAGAAAGGGCTGGGCACCCATGATCTCCAATTCATCCAGACTCAGAGAGATCCAGGCCCTTCCCAAAGGGCACCAGCCAGACAGGATGTGGAATCCCATCCAAAGGGCACAGGCTAGACAGGATATGGAATCTCATCCAAGTCGGCCTGCCATATTGGCCCTGAAGCAAGGTCCTTGGGCTCAGCCAATGAAGAACCAGAAAACTGAGACAGGAAGACAGTCATTCAATCCACATCCACAAAGGCTGCTCTAGACTTAAACCAGTTCCCCAAAGTGAAGGTACCAGAAGGTGACATCAACATTCCAGTGCCTTTTATGCTTATATTAAATTCAAGAATCCCAGCTGCTCACACTCCTTCCCTGGTGGAAAGAGGAGGGCCCAATCCAAGTGTTGGGGTGTTGGGGACAGAGCTGTGCTTAGTGCCCATGATCAAGGACTATCCTGATGCAGAAGTTGGCAGAGGAAGGGAGCATGTTCCTGAAAGTTGTCAGAATGAATGAAGTCAGCCAACAAAATGGTGTGTATGGTGAGCTAGCCACGTGGAAATTCTTGTCTGTATTCTACAGCTCTCCCACGTGTCTGTCAGCTTGTTGTGCTGTAGGGGTTTGTGTGTGGCTGGGATGCTGAAAGCTATGCCACTAGTATTTCAGATACCATCAGGGCCACCATGGTGGACAAGTTTCAGCTGAGCTTCCAGACTAAGACAGACTAGGGAGAAGGACCCTGGCAGCCCACTCCCAAAACAATTAGCCATTGAAAAGTATGAATAGCAGAGAAGCGTGGTTAAATATGGTGGTGGAAAATAAGCCCCCCAGGCTGGAATACATTCAAGAAATGACTGGGGAAGAATTGCCTCCTCAGAGCTAAGTTGACCTTAATGATGGGAATGGAGTCAAGCCCATGGGACCTCCCTTTGCTTATGTGGCACGATTCAAAATGAGAAGAAACACAGTGACTGCAACATTGGGCTCAAACATTAAAACATCATGTGCATGGCACAGTGTCAGATAGTGTTTCCTTCTGTTGTACATAGGGTCACTATGAGTCAGATCCAACTCAACAGCACCCAACAAACAACACTGTAAAGCTAGCAGTATTTGGGAGTACAGAGAAGATGGGATTTAAAAAATCCATATACTGAGCTGATTTCCCCAAAGAATATGATTGTAACTAAGACTCATACACACAGCCACACCCAGCACTCACGCACCATGAATCCAAATGTTCCCTGGGGGCTGTGGCTTCTCATTCCTTGTTGAATGAGCAGGCGTCTCATACCTAGGTACAGAGCTGTCTGTCACATGCTCCAAAGGGATTCATTGTGGTCTGGGGACCAAAGATCTCATCTCAGAACACCCTTGGTGAGTGGGGCTAAGGAAGCTGTGTTGGTTCCAATTGGCTGCCAACATCCTTCCAGGCCCCGACACCTCTTCTGGCTCCACATTGTCTTTGAAAGGTGCTGCTTTAGGTGACCTGTTTCACCTCCAGAAAGCCCACCTTCTTTCTTTCTTCCTACCTGCAATGGTCAGCTCTGATCAGGAGAATACCTGACCTGGGTAGAGAGAGGGATTCACCCATTCCATTCCAAGCAGTGCTCTGGCCCCCTTTCCAAGACTTCCCACAGCAGACTGACACCCCATCACCATATACCCTACAGTGCTAAGTGTGGAATCTTGAAGGAGGACTGCTGGACTCTGTAGCTATGGGGGCAATTCAAGGTCACTTTTAAAGCCATAATAAACAATATTAACTACAGGTACCCCGGTCCCCAAGGTCATCTGCCACTGGTAAAGGCTACAGACTCCTACATATAAGGTAAGATCCTGATGAACTTGTTCCAGAGCCCTTACCTGCTACCAAAATACTCAAGGTCAATTGGAACCACCTGCCAGGAGCTACAAGTCTACCACTCTGGTGTCCAATGTCATCAGATCTCAGAAGCTAAGCAGGGTCAGGCCTTCTTAGTCCTTGGATGGGAGACCACCTGGGAATACTGGGTGCTCCAGGCTTGGGAGAAGGACTCAGCAGCCCACTCCCAAAACAATCAGCCATCGAAAACCTTATGAACAGCAGAGAAGCACTGACATAGTGCTAGGCATGACACAGTGCGGGGAGTGTTTTGTTATGTTGTAAACAGGGTTGCTATGGGTAGGACCCGATTCAACACCTAACAAAAACAAGAGCCAGGAAATGCTTAGAAGTTGTTTAACTTCACTTTCAAGGAGGGGCAATAGCACCACCCCATCATGGTGGCCCCCTTGCAATAATTCTCTATTATTAAATGAGTAATGCATGCCAAGCACATCAAACTGGTACACCATAAGCACTTAATGAATGTCACCTACTATTATCTTACCAGTGTCCCTGCCCTCCTAGTTACCATGGAATCTGCTCTCCAGGGGCTTGAATTGAGAGTGGGGCAAGATGTGTTCTCTATGTGCTGAGCCATAACCAGTGCTCCTACAAAAGGTTGCCAGAACTTTGGAGTCACCACGCATTGTCTTTTGCCACTTCTATCTTATGACCTTTTTGTTCGTGTATTCTGATCCACATCAGAATAAAAGCTGCTCCTAGCCGGACACAGTGGTGTACACCTGTAATCCCAGTGACTTGGGAGGCAGAGGCAGGAGGATCCCAGGTCTGAGGCCAAAAGCAGCCTGTGTAACTTAGTGAAACCCTGTCTCGAAATAAAAAAGTAAAAAATGGTTTGGGGTGCAGCTCAGTGGTAGAGCACTTGCAAAGTATGTGCAAGGCCCTGGGTTCAACCCCCAAGTACCACAAGAAAAAAAAAAAAAGAAATAAAAGAAAATAGAAAGAAAAAGAAAAAAGGAGGAAAAAAAGAATAAAAGCTGTTCCTTTGTGAAGTGGCTGCCAAGGCGTCTCCCCATCCACACAGCCTTCCTGTGACCATTCATAATAAGTGAGTTACATCACCCAAGAAATTCATTGTTAGAGCCACACATGAGAACATCCTGCAGCCACCCAGAGATGCTCTGTCCTTGCAGCCACTGCCAGTTTCATGAATTCTGCATCAGAGGTGACCAGGCCGAATTTTGTTGACCTGAAAACTTCCGAACACTAACTGATGAGGCCAGGAGATACTTCATTAATATTGGGGAATGCTGGCTTGGAGCCATGGTGCACAACTGTGATCCCAGTGACTCAGGAGGCAGAGACAGGAGGATTTGCAAGTTCAAGGCCAGAGAAAAACAAGAAATGGGCTGTGGGTGCAGTCCAGTGGTGCTTGCAAAGTATGTGTGGGGCCCTGGGTGCAAACCCTCAGTACTGCAAAAGTAAATAAATAAAATAAAAATAAATAAATTAAATATTTGGGAATGCCACACAGGGTCCTGCTCTTAGATCATCATGATAATGCCAGGGTGGCCTCCCCAGCATAGACCTCTTCAGTGTTGAGGTCACCTGCCTAGGTGAGATTGACCCCATCCAACACCACCTGGCACCATCTCCCTCTGGCCACAGTGGCTGGCTGGGATGGTCCTTGAATGCAGAGGTCAGAGTTATGTTTGCTAACGAGGGAGGAAGGTGACACCTTCCTATAGACCCTGAGTAAGTGTACTTAGGCCCCTGCCTGCTGGCTCCTTGTTCTTCCTGAGGAGAGAAAGCCTGGCCCACAGACAAACAGCCACCTGGAGTCAGCATGGCTCAGAGGAGAGTAGGGAGAGAGAGCCACCACCCTGTCAAGTCTCCATGGCCTGAGGCACCCTGAGGCCACCCACCCCAGCATCCCCAGTTAGGGGGCCAGCAAAGCCTCTTCCTGGTCAGGTCATTTGAGCTGGCCTTCCTGTCCCCCTGGAATGAAAAGTCTCATAAATGACAGCAGGCTCACATTTATCTAACAGTTGGCAGCTTTGTTCACAGTCTCCGTCTGCAGAGACTAGTTTGTACCTGCAAAGGGGTTTTTATGAGGATTAGAAATAAATCGCATAAGGTGCCCAGCTGTGCCAGGACACTGGCACGCCATGAGCAATTGTGAGAAATCAGTCACTAGCACCGCCATAGAATCCTCATGATGACCCTCAGCACTGGGGACCACCGGCGAGCCTGTGCCATTCTGCAGAGGCTGAAGCATTCCTGGAGAGGTTTAGCGACCATCTCGAGGTCACAAAGCTGCTCCAAAACAAAGCTGAAACACATAGAGGACATTTAAATCCAGGAGAGGTGACCTCCCCAGTCTTCCAGGAGGAGCCACCTCCCAGGCTTGTCCTGCTGCCTCCCACCTCTGTCTGGAGGGCTGCAGAAACAAGGACACTGGGTCTGAGCCCTGGGCAGGGGGACATGGCTGGGTGGTCATGGCGTGGGGGGTGCAGGAGGGAGGCTGGCAGTGAGACACACCCACAGCTTTGGTCCCTGTCCTTGACACTTGGGTGAGCATGGACAGAGGAGGCAAGCTACACACACGTGGGCCACAAGGCATGCAGAGAAGATTGCATGGTGGCTGGTCACAGCCCGACTGTTTGGGGCGGATGGGCTCAGAGACCGACATCCTCCAGCTGAACGCGCCTCTCAGGATGCAGAATAACCCACCCCACACTCTGACAGGTGTCCCAGGAAGCCCTAGCCGGAGCCCACTAGGCTTGAATCCATGCTCACAGGAAAGGCCCCTCAATGCAGCAGATTTGCACCCCAAATCCATGCCTCTGAGGAGAGGCCCTGGACTTCTCCACATCAGATATTGAGAGGCCACTGTGGCCACCTTTGGCCACCCTTGCTACACCCTGCCCACGGTCTCCCTCCATGGCCTACTCTCACCAGCATCTCTCCCTTGCTTTGCTGTGTGAATGTCAGCATCCTAAAAGCTCACGGTCAAAGCCATGCTTCCTGGCCCGTGTGAGGCAAGGCCGGGGCTCTGTAGCCAGGCAGCCAGGCTGGCTCCCTTCCTGGACTGCTGTGCCATCGCTGTCACCAGGGAGCAAGCCTCAGCCCACCACACTCCATGGTACTGGTTTCTCACCTGGTGAGCAGGGCAATAACAGCCCCCACCCTGGGGTTGCTATGAAGAGGGAAGACGGTGTACGCTCCATGCTTTAGGGCCATGTCCGGGATGTGATGTTGAACAAAAAGGCAGCTTGGTTGTTGTTACTAATAGGACAACTGCCATCCTCAGTGTCCAGCCCTGCCACCTTCTTGCTGCTCTGCCCTGCATCTCCAGGGCTTCCAACCCCCACGGGCCAAGTGCCTCCAGCCCTGGGCTCTTCACCTGCTAGGGTGGTGAGCCCCTCCTTGACCCATTTCACCTGGAACACTCGTCATTCTTCAGACTTGGCCCAATTATCATGCCCAGAAGGCCTTCCCCAGCCCACGGACCCAAAAGCTGGGGTCAAGAGTGCCTCCTCAAGCTGCCTGGGACAACTCTAGTGCCATCTCCAGCCTAGAAGGGGCCTCAGTTGTACTTCTCTGGGTCTCTCACTAGACAGAGACCTCAAAGGCCCGGGCCATGTGTTATTTCTTCCTTGCTCTATGGCCTTCTAACCCATTGAATATAGAAGAGCTATTCAGTAACTACTGACTGAATAATAGAACCATCTGCACAAAGCTCAGTCCTTACCTAGTAAATTGAAAGTACCTTATACAGACTAATTCATTTAATCCTCCCAACAGTATGTGCTAGGACCTTTATTGTCCTCATTTTTCAGAGAGATTGAAAAACTAGCAAAGGGCACAGAGCAATTGGTGGCAGAGCTTGGATATGAATTGAGGGAGCCTGGCCCCAGAGCCTTAATCTTCACAGTACATTCCCTTTCACAGAAAGAGTAAATGTTTTGTAGCATGTGACTATTCAGTATCATAAAAAGAAGAAGAAGAAGAAGAAGAAGAAGAAGAAGAAGAAGAAGAAGAAGAAGAAGCGGCAGCGGCAGCGGCAGCAACAGCAGCAGCAAGTGGGCCAGGCGTGGTGGCACGTGCCTATAATCACAGCACTTGGGAAGCAAAAGTAGGAAGACAAACCTAGACCATAGTGAGCCTAGACTATAGTGAGACCTCGTCTCAAAAACAAAACAAAACAAAACAAAACACAACCTAAGAAAAAAAAAGAGGCAAGCACTCGCATCTCTAAGTTCAGAATACACAGATTCTCTTTGGAATTCCATCTCTGCCTTCCCTCTGAGATCCTGAAGATGTCACTTATTAATTAAACCCCATAATTCCATTATCAGGAGATGTTTACAATCTCTGATGCTTCAAAGAAAACAGGAAAATTCTTCAAATTAAGTTCAGAAACTATGATAGAACTATGCCTGTAATTCATATTGTTTTTGTTAGGTGCTGTCAAGTTGTGTCCAACTCATAGTGACCCTCGTAGGGTTTTCAATGGCTGATTGTTTCAGGATTGCCTCGGGAATGGATTGTCATGTTCTTCTCCCATTTTTGCAGTGTTGGGAATCAAACCTAGGACCTCAGAGACTGCAGAGCGGTGCTCTACCAACTGAGCTAAATCCCAGCTCTATAATTCATAGTTCATATAAGTAGTCCATAGCCTATTTATCTGAGAGAAAGAGTATGCATCAGAAAACATGAAGACAGGCTGGCATAAGGAACATGGGGTCAGCCTTCTTGTCTCTCATTTGCAAGCACTTGATCGATTCACACTCAGGAGAGGCACTGGCTGGGAACTGTCTTTCCCATCCTTCCATCTGTCTCTGGACAACCTTCTTTAACTTGACGTGCAGGCAGGAAAGTAGCACAACTCTGAGAAACTGGTGGCATTTCATTTGAAATCTGATTTGCTAGGAGGTTTTAGAGCAGTTTCATATTTACCAGCTGACCTGCTCTCAAGGCCATTTGTCCCAGAGAGGGAATGTTTAAAATCCTGCAGAGCCCTGAAATGCTCACTCTGCTCTGGGATATCTGTGTCCTAGAAACACATGGCCCTGGGAGAGGAATAGTCCCCCAACTCTTGAAGGTCAGAGCCACCTCTCCCAAACATGGCAACTTCTGACCTCAGGAAGGAGACTCATTGAAGAGGAGATCTTTTGCCTCCTCCTTCAAAGTCATGGGATCCCTAGAGTCTCCAGGTCCTGCTTGGTTCCCTGGCCAGGTGCCTTTCCCTGTGGCCATGGCCTCCTCAGCACTAGCACCTGGCTTCTTCCTGAGGACTCTGACCCTGTCTGAGAGTTTCCATTTTTGGCAGGGGTTCATCCTGTGAAAAACTGGTTCAGGTTTGGGTGCGGTTCAATATGTTAAAATGTAGAAGTCTGAGGTTCAGTTCGGGGTTGAGTTTAAAAATTTAATGGCATGTGTATCTAGATGAATAACTTCTTTTCATGTTTTTTCCAATTTTTATATACAATAAAATAGTTATTGATAATAAATAAACTAATAAATTAAATTGAAAGCTAAACCAGAACACAATTTTTCACTAGCTTAGGGTTGGTTCAGGTTCAGGTTCAGAAAAATTTGTAAAAATGCTTGAACTGGAATGAGTCCAGGTTCAGGTTTGGGTTAGGTTTGAAGCTCTTGCTATCTACACATAGGATTTAAACCTGAACCTGAATGCTCTAAATTTTAACATATTGAATCTGTACCTGAACCTGAGCCCAATTTTTTGTGGGTTTGAGGCCATGGTTTCTGGCCCCTGGCCGTGGTCCCATGCTTTCTGTCCATTTTCTCTTAGGAGGAAGTCATCAGAAGACAGAGGACTCTGTTGTGACCCGAGCCTTGAGAGCCCAGGGGCCCAGCTGCCTACTGTGGAAGCACATGGGGGCACCAGGACCTGGAGGCCTGGACAGGAACAGGAGCTGCCTGCGTTGTGGGGGCAGAGCACAGTTCAGGGCACAGCCAGGAGGTGAAGGAAAGACGTGCCCACTAGCCAGGCACTGTGGCAGGCGTTGGGGCTGCACAAAGCCAGGCAGGCTTGGGGGTCTAGTCCAGAGGATGAATGCCAAGGGAGACAGGAGCTTACTCCCAGGTCCAGAGCTGAGTCCTGCCTCCAGCCTGGTCGGAGGTTGCAGGCACAGGCAGGTTTTCCAGAGGCAGATCTGTGGCTCGGCCCAATAGGAGGCATGCCCTTGAGAAAGCTGCAAACCAGCCACCCTACCTCTCTTCTGGCAGCTTCCAGCATGGCTGGTATAGCATGGAGGCAACATTTAAATGGGACTCTGCGAGCACCCCTGACCTTGGCGTTATGGTTCAGATCTTAAAAATGTCTCCCACAGGCCAGGGGCTAACAGCTGTCACCAGCCAGTGGTGCTATTGGGAGGTGGTGGAACCTTTAAGAGGTGGAGTCTAGTAGAAGTGAGCTAGGTCCTGGAGGTGTGCCTGTGAAGGATATTGTGGACCCCAGCCCTGTCCTCTCCCTCTCTCTGCTTCCTGGCTGCCACGAGACTCACAGCTTTGCTCTTCACATGCTCCCCACCATGACATTCTGCTTCACCGTGGGCCTAAAACTATGCAGGCAACTGATCATGGACTGAAACCTCAGATATCATGAGCCAAAATAATCCTCTCCTCCTTTTAAATTGATTTTCTTTGGTATTTTATCACAGCAACTGAAAGCTGAGTAACACACTTGGGTATCCCGGGGCTGGGGGAGACTACACTCTAATGGCCCCCAGCCTGGGATGACAATCTTGCTGCCCTTCCAGATCCAGTCATCACCAGCTCAGCATGGGGCAAGTGGGGCAAGGCTGAGAAGCAGAAGGAAGAGGGGCCTGAGCCAGCAGGAGCTGTGCGTGCACCATGAAGGACCAGACACAAGCCCCAGAGGCGGCAAAGCCTTAACACTAGCAGGCTGGCCCTCCGCAGCCACTGGCCACTCTGCCAGCACCCCTCCTGAGACCAGGACACCTGCATCACCCCAGTCTTGGGGAGTCAGGGGGACAAAGGCTTTAAAAAAGATACCATCAGCTTTACTGATGTACAGTAATTGACGTGCCATAAAGTTTACTGAGCATGACTTACAGTTCAATTGTTTTTAGTAGATTTATGAAGTTGTACACCTATCACTACAATACAGTTTTAGGATATTTCAATCACCCTAAAAAGTTCCCTGTTGCCCATTTATAATTAGTCCCTATTCTTACCCTCAGTTGCAGACAACCAGAATCTATACATTTACCTTTTTTAGGCATTTCATTAAGATAGAATCATACAATATGTAATTTCTTGCATATGGCACCCTGCACTTAAGTGTTTTTCAGGTTTGTTCATGTTTTGGGCTGAATCTGCATTCCATTTCCTGACCAAATAGAACTTCATTTGATGCATATCCTGAGCTCTGTTCACTCATTTACCAGTTGGTGGACATACCATATATTCTCGAATATAATCTGCACCCTTTGAACAGTTTTAGAGAGCTACAAAATCAGATGGTGACTGTGAATCTAATCTGCATGCAATTCTTATTTACATCAGTTTTTAGTAGCCCTCTAAAACCATCAAAGGGATGCAGATTAAAGAGTACACACTATTTAGACTGTCTTCAGTTTCTTGTTGTTATGAGTAAAGCAGCTAAAAACACTTACATATAGGTCTTTGTGTGGGCATATGCTCTCATTTCCCTTGAGTAAATTCCTCAAGTGGAATTTCTAAGTCATATGGTGAATTTAACATCTTAAGAAACTATCAACTTATATATATATTTGATAACTAACTAGTCTACTGATACTAGCATTCCATCAACTGAGTGAGATGTGAAACCTTCTCTTTGGGTCATTTTATCTTCCACACTTTTAAATATTTCACTGTCTTGAGTATCAGATTATTTTATATTTTTGTTTCTATTATCAAATACAATTTTTAAAACTCATGAGTATTCATGAAAATAGTCTATTGTATGTATCTGCTCTTTCCTTTGTTTTTCTGTCTTCCTAATATGCCAAGCTTTTTTTTTTGAAAGACTTCTTTTAGCCATTATTTTAAAGTAGGTCTGCTAGTGACAAATTCTTTTAATTTTCCTTTATTTGAGAATGTCTCTATTTTTCCTTCTTTCTTGGAGGATATTTTTGCTGGGTATAGAATTCATAGCTGCCAGTTCTTTTCTTCCAGTATTTGAGAAATGTGCCGTATCTTTCTGCCCTCCATGGATTCAGAAGAGAAATGCACTGACATTCAAACACATCTACACATCTGTTTAACTATAATGTGTCTCATATAGATTTTATTCTGCTTGGGATTCACTTAAGTCAATAAATCTTTTTCTTTTGCCAAATTTGAGAACTTTCCTATTTCTTCCACTACTCTCTCAGCTCTACTTTATTTTTCCTCTCTTTCTGGCACTCTGATGGCAGAGTATTGGATCTTTTGTCCCTTTGGTCCCCGAGGAGGGTTCATTATTTGGTTTTAGTCTATTTTCTCTCTGTGGTTCAGACAAATTAACCCCACTGACCTGTCTTCCACTCCCCAACCACCCACTGACAGCTCCACCCTACTACTGGCATCAGCCAGTAAGACTGTATTTGCTATTACATTTTTCAGTTCTATAACTTCCATTTTTTAAGAAACAAAAACTTCTTTTTATTCAGTCGATAAAGAGAAGTTATTTTCTATTTGCCATTTGTTTTAAAAGATTTTGTAACTGATCATGAAAGTATTTGTATCACAAATGACTTGTCAAGTCATTCTAACACCCAACTTATCTCAGTGTTGATCTGATCAGTTATCTTTTTTCATCAAGTTGTGATTTTTGTGATTTTCAGGATGATGAGTAACTTTTTAAATAGCATCCTAGTAGGAGGCTCTGGATCTTATTTAGCTCTTTTAAATTTTTAAATGTTATGAGTTTGCAATGCATCCTAAAACTATATGCTACCTGTAAGGTGAGTCACACCAGCGAAAGTGGGACAAAGAACAAGTCAGTACAGGTTGAAGGGGATTCAGAGTATATGTGGTGGGAAGGTATTAATGTGGCTCAGATCAGCTGTGAACTCCTTCCTAAACAGAGAGTGCAGCCCTCCTTAGCCAGCCTGCAGGTGAGCCAACATGAGCCACATGCCATCTGGCCTCTCTGGGGGTAATGACCACAGTGTGAGATCTTCAAACATGCACACACACATGCAGGCTTAATTTTGCACTAACATGCAGATCTTTTGGTAAAAAAATGCATATTTAATCAATTTTTGTTAATATCAAAAGAAAATAAAATGGCAAATAATTTCATGTGAAAAAAGGAAAAAAATATTCTTACCTGTTCTGAGGGCATTTCACCAAATAATGTCTCACTGTGAAAAGAAGAAGAGAAGATGGTAAATGCTACTTCAGATATATACACTCCAGGAATTACCTGAAGTCCAGGGTCTTGGTAGGTGTTAGGGCTGACTAAGCAATTTTCAGGTACTGCATACTGCTTAGAGAAGGACAGCAGAGCCATCACAGGGATACCACAGTGACTTGATAAAGTTCCAGTCTTACATCCAGCCAGCATGAAGTCACACATACCAGACATCCTGATCACATAGCCCATAATATTCACTTTTTTGCCAAGGCAGGCTGAGGTGGATTCTAACCTGAAATGTCCTGGAGTAATAAAGTCATCCAACTTCTGAGCTCTGCCTTAGTCATGAGAAAGCCCTCGGACCAGAGGAATAGCCTGTCTCCACTCAGAAGCTCCTCACTGTGAAATGGGTTTGCATGCTGGGATTAATGTCCTTCTAAGATTCAATGAGGCCTTTGGAGAGCCAGGTGTGGTAGTGCTCACCTGTAATCTGAAAGAATTAAAGGGCCCCTTCCCTGAGAGACAGTAAAATTCCTGAGATAATGGAGAGCACCTGATTGCCTAATATGGCAAGACAAATCTCCCAATTTTACCTCCTCCTTTCCTCCAAGGAAACTTTTCTCAGCAGTGTTAAGACAAAGGCCTTATCAGCCCTATATAAGGGGCTGGTGTTTAGCTCAGTTGGAAGGGTGCTGCTCTGCACACTCTAAGGCCCTGGGTTAGATCACCAGTACAAAAAAAATGGGAGAAGGATGTGGCAGCCCACTCCTGAAGCAATCTTCCCTGCCAAAAAAATCAGTCATTGAAAACCCTAAGTGTTTAGTTCTCTGGTACATAGGGTCACTATCAGTTGGGTTCAATGGCACCTAACAACCACAACAGTCCTATATAAGCCCCAATATCAAATAGCTCCATGTAGCCAGCTTCATCTCTCTCCCTTCCAATACTGCTGTCTCGTGGCTTCTTTTCCCATCCCTTCCCTCCTCTTTATCTGTCCCCCAAATAAACATGCTCCTCTATAGGTCAGAGTGCCTGCTCTCGTGTCTGTGGACCCTTGCCCCATGAGATTTTCCTGTCATGAACCCCGCACTCAGGGGGCAGAGGCAGGAGGATTGCACGTTTAAGACCAGCCAGGGCTACACAGTGAGTTTAAGGCTAGCTTGGGCTACACAGTGCAACCCTGTCTCAAAATAACAAAAACAAAAACTAGTTGGCAAACTAGTCTTAGAACAAGACATCTTTCTATAGTAGGTCTCCTTGAGGAAAGCCAAATGACTCTGTCTACAGAAGAAAAATAAGAATATCTATGCACTTAATCCAACCAGTGTTCAGTCTAAGGCTTAAAGTTGAGCTCACTTCTAATAGAGGGAAAGCTGAAGCTTCCAGGGTGGGTGGCTACATGGATGGCCACAAATCACACATCCCTGTGCCTGTCCACATCTATGTATGATCTCCTCCCATGATGAATTTGGGTTTGACCACATGACTGTCTGGCACAAAGGAACATTAGCCAATGTGTCATAAGCACAGGCATAGAAGGCACTGTATCTGGGGCTTGTTCCCACTTTTGGCAGGGAACTCTTTTGCTACTATGTGAGGAAGGCTGGCTGGCTCACTGGAAGATGGAACCCTATGGAGCAGACATCATTCCAATTGAGGCCCCAGAGCACTCAGACTCAGCTGTTCTGCTGAAGACCACAGCTGTATGACTCCAGCTGGGACCAGCAGAAGAACAGCTCAGCTGAACCCAGCCCAAATTACTGGCCTGTGAAATTGTGAGCAAATGAAACAGTCATTTCCAGCTACCATATCTGGGGCAATCTGTCACACTGGAAGCCAATGCAGGGTCCAGAGCACAATGAGACACTCTTAGCTTTGGGGGTGCTACATAGGTTTATCTAGTCCATGTTCCTCCTAATTCCTAAACTCTTCCTGCATTCCATTTACTGAGCACTTACTGTGTGCTAGATCATTTATGGATGCAACAATATTAGTAGCAGCCATAGTATTTATTTAGTAATTCATATGCTTATGGCACCATTCTAAGCTTGTTATATGGGTCTGGGGTCTTCAACTGAGAGTGTGCACACCCTAAGGCACTCTTAGGACAGTTTTAAGGGAATGGATTTCTGAGTCCTCATCTTGCACAGTAGTTTTTCCCAAGAATTCATTCTCTTGCAAGGTGCCTGACATCTGACTGTAATCCTCTCCTTCCTCCCTTGTAACATCATCTTTCTTCTTCACAAAACCAAGGCACACTTTTTACTCATCAGAACTTACTCTACAAAGACCTGTCCCAGGGGAAATGTTTATTGCCCAGCAGGCAATAAACATGAGTTGATGTGAAATATCAGTGTCAGTGTTGAGAATGTAAATAGCTCATGACTGGTAACTAAACCTTCTGCAAAGAGAAGTTTTCAATATTTTGCTTCCTTCCAACAAAAATTTAGTAATGACCTAATCCAGTTGTCAGCTGGTAGAGTATTAAAAATCATTTTTGACAATAAATCATTATATAACATTTGGCATATAATTCAGAAGGAGTTCAAGGTATTGAGTAATACAAGAAAATTCCAAGCCAGGTGCAGTGGCGCATGCCTGTAATCCCAGTGGCTCGGGAGATGGAGGCAGGAGGATAGCAAGTTCGAGACCAGAGGCAGTCTGCATAACTTAGTGAGACCCCGTTTCAAAAAGTAAAAAATGGGCCAGGGGGTGCATCTCAGTGGTCCAGCACTTGCAGAGCATGCAAGTGTGAGGCCCTGAGTCCAACCCCTAGTACAGCAAAAAAAAAAAAAAAAAGAATATTCCATCCAGTGTCACCTCCTTTTAATATTGGATGAGGTATTTCAGAGTTCACACTATTAATAAACTAGGAATAGGACTGATGGTGAATTGTACCCCTAAGTAAATTCATACAAAGGCATGTGAAGTAAAAACAAAAACCCATTTCAATAAAATGTACTTCCCATAAAATTTTACAACTTCACAATAAATGGAGAAAAGATTGAGGTTGTCCATGATTTTGCTTTACTTGGTTCTACAATGAACACCCATGGAAGCAGCAGTCAAGAAATCAAAAGACACATTGCTTTGGGAAAAGCTGTGGCAAAAGATCTCTTTAGAGATTGAAAAGTAAAGATGTCACACTGAAGACGAAGGTGTGCCTGAATCATGCCATGGTATTTTCAGTCACATCATATGTTTGTGAAAGCTGGACACTGAACAAGGGAGACAGGAGAAGAATTGATGCTTTTGAATTACTGTGCTGGAGATGACTACTGAAAATACCATGGACTGCCAAAAGAACCAACAGATCTGTCCTAGAAGAAGTGCAACCACAGTGCTCCTTGGAAGCAAGGATGGCTAGACTGCGTATTTTGAACGCGTAGTCAGGAGGGAGCCTGCGGCCATAGCCCTGCGGCATCCGATTCCACCATATCTCGGAAGCTAAGCAGGGTTGGGCCTGGGTAGTACCTGGATGGGAGACTACCTGGGAACACCATAAGCTGTAGGCTTGGGAGAAGGACCTGGCAACCCCCTCCCAAAAATCAATCTGCCATTGAAAACCCTATGAACAGCAGAGAAGCACTGACAATAGTGTTTCCCCTGTTGTACAGAGGGTAGCTATGAGTCGGATACCAACTTGATGGCACCTAACAACAACAACAACAACAACAACAACAGTCAGGAGGGACCAATCCCTGGAGACAAACATTATGTTTGGGAGAGTGGCAGGTCAGCGAAAAAAAGGAAAATCCTCCAGCAGATGGATTGACACAATGTCTGCAACAATGGGCTTAATAAATAAACATAAATAAGATCGTGTGCCTGGCACAGAATCAGGGAGTGTTTCGTTCTGCTGTACATAGGGTCGCTATGAGTCAAAATCTACTTGATGGCACCTAACAACAACAATTTATTATTTATCTAAGTTTATGATATATTTATTTTTGGCTAAATTTTATACTAACTTTCCAAATACTGCTGATTGTACAATATTGATAATCTTATAAAAAATATTTTAACACTTAGAGAGTTGTGGAATACAGAAATGAAAAAATTATTAAATTTGTATACAAGTATTTTTCAGATAAGCATAACAAGGTAATCAATAAAGTGCTTTCAAAATAAAAGCTGTATTAAAATAGGATAAAATTTTGTGAAGGAGTAGAATTGAAGACGAAAATTCAAAGATAAAAAGGGACACTATAAAATTCCTAACAGCTTAAGCTTGTTTGTGGATGTCTTTTTTTTTTTTTTCCCCTCATGGAATGTTTAAGTAAAAGGAGCCAGTAATTGAAATCAAGACATCTAAATGTAAAAGAGGGGCAAGTGTAGCCACTTTGTTTTAAGATGCCAATATTTAAACTGCTCTGGAAATGACATATTTTGCAAAAAATTTACATAGAATGCAACAGTTTAGCTATTGTTGTGGTTTGAACCTATCCCCCAAAGGTCTTGTGCTTGAACCATTGGTCACCAGGTGGTGGCGCTGTCTTAGGAGGCTGTGGAACCTTGGGAGTGGGGTCTAGCTTTATGGAAGGAAGTCACTGAGGGGGTGAGCCTCTGGAGGTTTTACCAAGAACTGGTTTCTCATAATTGCTCTGTGCTTCCTGATCTCCATAATGGGACGTCCTCTACCACAGGCCCGAACACTTACCCCATTGCCATGCCTGCCCTGCCTTTATGGACTGAAATTTTGTGAACCATGAGTCCCAGTATGTCTCTCCCTCCGTAAGTTCTGTCAGCTATTTTGCCACAGCAACATGCAAGCTAACTAACATAGATGTCAACAAGAAAAACAAAATGATCAAGGGTAATTTTTGAAGTTACTTTAGCTCTGCATGCAAAAATGTTTGAAGGCTACCACTTTGTACTCCAATTTAATCTTCATAATAACATTGTCATTACTGTGTTACAATGGAGAGCACTGAAGCACAGAGAGGCTAACAAACTTGCCTAAGGTCACACAGCTGGTGTTATGAACTGAATTATGTCCCCACCCAAAATCATTTGTTTAAGTCCTAAACCCTAGTACTTCAGAATGTGGCTTTATTGGGAGACCAGATCTTTTAAAGAGCAATAATTAAGTTAAAATGAGGCCATTCAAATGTGCCCTAATTCTACAGGACTGTTGTCTTTATAATAAGAGGTGATCAGACCATGGACAGAGGGAAGACTCTATGAAGCCACAGCAAGAAGATGTCTGGTACAAACTAAGGAGAGAGGCCTTGGGAAAAACGACCCCACTGACACCTTGATTTCAGACCTCTATCCTCTAGACTATAAATGTCTGCCCTGTAAGCCCCACTCTGAACTTTGCCTCCGCTGCCCAGCACATTAACTCACTGGATCCCTACTCTGCCTACTCTGTGCCATTTTCAGAGACACAGAGTGGTGGTGTTAAGATTCCTACAGATGGAGAAACTGAATCTCCCAGTAGGTGGCCTGTCCCCAGTGCCACATCTGAGCCAGGCTGAGCTGCCCTGCATTTGGGAAGGTGTGGCACAGAGGTGGGGAGGGAGGCAGCTGAAGCCAGGAGTCCAGGGGGCAGGAGCGGCCCTGGGGCTCCCCTGGAGGTGGGAGGCTGGCTAAGGAGGACTGGGAGCAGTGCCAGGGGACTGAAGGCAACGCCAACCGACCCTCACTGGTCCACGGGTTCAAGGCTATCCACAGGGCCAGTGCTCCTACTGAATTGGGATCACCCAGAGGACCAGAGCGATTCTGGACACCACAGGGGAGACTCACAGGCGTCTGGGACATTGACACCCCACAGTCACCTTTTGCACGGTGTGACCCTCCTTTCCAGAGGTGGAGCTCCTGAGGCAAGAAATCAGGAGCCAGGACCTGGGGCAGGAGGAGACATAGGGGGTGGCCACTCAGGCACGTGTTCTCTTCAGACATCATCTTAGGGGCTCTTAGGGATGAGGACTCTGCATATGGTGAAATGAAGCTGGTGTCTCTTATCGAGAGGCCCCAGTCCTGGGCCACTCCCTGCCAGCCCTCTCTCGCTCCTCCTCAGCTGGGACCACCCTGCTCAGAGCCCCCAGCCCATGGCCACCCCCTCCAGGTGGCTATGACTCCCCATGTGGGCCACTCCTGCCACCACTGCCACTCCATGCTGGAGGATTGGGGGAGGCAGCCTTTCCCCCATCTTACCAGCCCTGTAGCAGGGTCAGGACCCCCAAGGTGCGGCTGGCCTTCTCCCCTACCCCACTCTTGCACTCTCCTGGGTCCCCTAGGCTTTGCATGGACATTGTGATAGGACCCATCGATATGGGGGAGTGTAGGGGGAGTGTTCCCTACCTACACTGAGAACGGGGGAGCCCCAGCAGGGGTCTCCATGCCTCCAGGACAGGGAACACCCAGGAGCATTTGCAGAGATTCTCCCCACCCCTGTTGCTCCTCATCTGGGCAGGGAGCCCCCCTCCCCCAGCCTGGGAAAGCAGTGCCTGGGTCCAAGGTGCAGCCTAAGCGCCACCTGAATTTCCCTGACAGGAGGTATAGGAAGGGCCTGATCCCACCCCATAGCCTGGGGCCCTCACCAGCCTGGCTTCTGGACAACGCTTCCAGCCCAGCACCGTCTCGAGGACAGTGCTGCCTCTCTCAGTCACTAGTGGGAAGTGGAGGTGAGCCAAGCTCCTCACCTCCTGCTCCCTTGGACCCAGGAGCCACCCAATGGCTGCACTCATTTGATGCCAAGCACCATAGGCAAAGTTGCCTATCTGTAGTGGGCCGTCCCCTGTGGTGGTCAGCAACTCTGGGTGGCCAACCCGGCAAGATGGGTTGTGCAAAAGTGTGCAAAAAAAAATGCGGGCTTTCACAGCTTCAGTATGAAAAGGGAACATAATACAATCTCATTCGTAATCTCTACATATTGATACTTGTTAAAATTATATTTAGAATATAGTGGGCTACATAAAAGGTACTAAAATTAATTTCACCTGTCTCTTTTTACCTTTTTAACGTGACTACTATAAAAAGGGGGTCTGGGATTTAGCTCAGTTGGTAGAGCACTGTTCTGCAGTCTCTGAGGTACTGAGTTCAATTCCCAGCACCACAAAAATGGGAAAAGGATGTGGCAACCCACTCCAGAGGCAATCCCAAAAACAATCAGCCATTGAAAACCCTATAAGGGTCGCTATGAGTTGGACTCAACTCGATGGCACCTAACAACAACAACTATAAAAAGGGCAGACTGTAGCTGCAGTTCACATCTGTCTACCAAGACGTGTGTGAAGGGCCTAAATGGCTAACGTGGCTGTTGGAGTCTCTGAGTCAAGGCTGGTGAGCCCTTCAACATCCTCAGGCCTTGGGGCATCCCCCCACTACCCACTGTCCCCAGCCACCCTGTTCTGTCCTTACCCTCCCTGTAGTCTGGCTATGAGTTGGGTGCAGCCTTCAGCTTCCTCTTTCTTATACCTCTAGAAGAAAAGGCCACAGGACCTTTGCTTTATCCCCAGGTGGAGGCAGAGGAGAGAGAGCCTAGGGACAGAGGAGATGGGTGTGTAACAAGCCTCGGGGTGTCCTGGCTTCAGTTCTAGCATATCAAGTGCAAACTAAACAGTGTCAGAGCTCACAAAGAGGTTAGGCCACCCTGCCTTGTCCCTGCCTGGTTCCAGTGTGGCTTACAGACTGCACTGGGGAACTGTTGGGCCACTCGAGCCAGCAAGCCTGGAGCAATTCCTGAACAAGTGAAGGCCTTTGGAAGCCAGCATCCAGAGGAACCAGTAGGCCCTGGGCCCCAGGATTGGTGTTCTCCAGGGTGACTCAGCAGCACAGGCCCTGGGGTGAGGTCCTGAGCCGGGCTGGCACTGACACAGAGCAGGGACAGAGATTTGGGCTCAGGAGAGGAAGTGGAGAGCGTGCTTGGCTGGTGACACATGGGTGCAATTATCTCCTGCTCATGGACAGCTGTCCCCCTGGGAAACAAAGCAGCCTAGGCTGAGCTGAGTCTTGAGCAGTGGTTTAAAGATGACCAAGAGTGCTGGCCAGTGTTCCTGGCCTCCCGGAGGGGCCCTGCTTATCTCAGGACCCCTCTTGGCTCTCCTCAGGAGAGGGGCCAGCCACTCTGATGTCCTCTGTCTGCACAGATATTGCTGTGGGAACCAGAGAGCAGATGCTGGGCTCAGTTCTGCTGCCTGGGGTGGGGCAGCCTGCAAACCTCAATGCCTGGTGGCCCCACCCCAGTGGGAGGGGCTTCCTTTCCTCCCCTGGGGAAGATGTTGTTGTTGTTAGGTGCCGTCCAGTCGGTATCCGACTCATAGCGACCCTCATAGGGTTTTCAATGGCTGGGGAAGATGTAGAGGCCCAATAACTAACACACATCTGCAGGGAGAACCAGAAACTGGCAATCTCATGAGGGGCCCCCAGGAAGGCCTGGGCTCTTGTCAAACCAAGCATTGTGCTCAGCCCTTTAAATTCATTTCTAGGTTTAATCACCCGCACGTGTCTGTCAGCTGGTTGTGCTCTGGGGGCTTGTATGTTGCTGTGATGCTTAAAGCTATGCCCCTGGAATTTCAGATACCAGCAGGGCCACCCAAGGTGGACAGGTTTTAGCTGAGCTTCTAGACTAAGACAGACTAGGGAGAAGGACCTGGCAGCCCACTCCTGAAACAATTATCCATTGAAAACCCTATGAATAGCAGAGAAGGAACCTCAAATACAGTCCTGGAAAATGAGTCCCCCTAGGCCGGAAGGCATTCAAGAAAGAACTGGGTAAGAGTTGCCTCCTCAAAGTAGAGTCGACTTTAATGATGGAATGCAGTAAAGCCCCTGGGACTTCCTTTTGCTGATGTGGCACAACTCAAAATGAGAAGAAACACAGTGGCTTCAACAGCTAGCTGAAATAAAAAGATTGTGGGCATGGCATTGTGTTGGGTAGTGTTTTATTCTCCTGTATTGAGGGTTGCTATGAGTTGGACCCAATTTGATGGCACCTAACAATGGGCTTAATCACACAGTGCAAGTTTGTTATGGTGCAGTGCATTCAATGAGACACTATGCTATATTTGAGGGACATGAGTATTGTTGGGTTTTAGTGACATCCTTTCTGAGGATCATTGGGTTATGTGGGCATGTGGTATGGTACACAAATGCGTGATGTTCCCAATGAGAGTCATAGCCATGGGCAGCTAGCCCACTGCCCCCACCCCTCCCATCCCTGCTCCTTGGGAACTAGCTGGCTGCCAAGGGAACAGCCCAGCACCCCAGTCCCCAGGATCCCCAGTGATCACAGTTGTGCCCTAGCCACCTACAGTGCTTGGATCACTTCCCTTCTTCCTTCCCAGGCTGGGGCTGGGCTTCCCTGGTCCCCTGTGGGGAGGAACAGCAATAAAGATTTTTTATGAGCAGTGGTTTAAAGATGACCACAAAGTCCTCACTACTCTTCCTCCCTCTGGGAGTCTAGGCTTGTTTTAACCAATGGAACACAGGAGAGTGACAATATCCAAGGGACCAGGCTATGCCTGTCCTTGGAGACTAGAGTCACCAACTAAGGGGCTTTGACTACACTGCTGTTTGAGACCACAGGGAGAGAGAGAGAGATGTCACCAGCCCTGCTGTTCCAACAACTTCAGAAGTGGGCCCCAGGGCTGAGGTGGCAACATCTTGGTCAGGAAGCCACCCAATGATTCCAGGGGGCACTGTGAGAAGAGCCACTCAGCAGAGCACAGCTGAGACTACAGAAGCGTGAGTGAATGAATCTTGTTTTCGGCCATGACGTCTAGGGTGGTTTGTTATACAGTAATAGGCACCTGCCTGCAGCTGTACCACAGTGGCATCTGATCCCATCAGATCTCAGAAGCTAAGCAGGGTGGAGCTTGGTAAGTACTTGGATGGGAGACCACCTGGGAACACCAGGTGCTATAGGTGTAGGAGAAGGACCTGGCAACCACTCCCAAAAAACAATCAGCCATTGAAAACCCTATGAATAGCAGGGAAGCACTGACAATAGTGTTTTGCCTGTTGTACATAGGGTTGCTGAGTTGGACACCTACTCAGTAACACCTAGTAATAACAATAATAGGCAACTGCAACATCCTGGGATCTCCAGCATGTGTTCTCTGAGTGAGGGCTGACTCAAGGCCAGAAAAGGCAGCTGCTTTTTGTCATGTCTTCAGAACCAGGAAAGACATCTTTGACCAACTTAAGACAAGGCTGCATTTATTAGATTCCCTGGGTCCCATCACATCATTTTTGTTATTAAAGTTCCTTGAGCAAAAAAGGTGGGAAGAGCCCCATAAATGGCCCACACTGAGGGCCCAGGGCTCCTCACTATGCATTTGCCTGCTGACTTTTCTCTGGAACACCCCTGGCTCTGAGCGAAGGTGACTGCATGCTCCCTGACCCACCTGCAGCATGACAGGGATCTGGGAGGTGGCTTCTGCTGAGGTCCTTCAGGGGAGGCACAAGGTTTGGATCTGCCAGGGTAGGTCTGGGGTCCTGAGCAATACTGGGGCCACTCATCCCTGCCCTGCATGCCCTGCCTCCTCTGCTGGGAAACGGGGACCTAACAAAAGGACTCACACCCAGACAGGGCGCTGGGGCAGACAAAGATGCACCTGAGGACACCATCCCATTCTCTCAGAGTGTCTTGGCTGGACCTGTCCCCAAGTCCTCAGAGGCCGTGTTTCCTCCAGCTTGGTGGACAGAGCGTGAGACCTGGGAACAGTCTGCTCCATGGCCATGGTTTCCAAGGGGAAGAGGCCCCTCCTCCTCCAGGCAATTTGGAATTCCCAGAGGTACTTCTCATCATCACATTGAGTGGGGACAATACCTGACAACCGGCTGACAGAGAGCAGGGATGCTGGACATCCTGCAATAAACCAGAGAGTCCAGGAGCAAAGATATACTCTATTTGACTTTGAAAGGCCCCCTGACATTCATAGGGGGAGTAGAACCCAAAAACTTGTTCATGAGTGCCTGGGTTCTGCCTCCACTTTATTTATAAATATAAGGTATGTTTTTGCTCCATTTTCCTATAAAACAAATATTTCCAAAATGTGAAAACCAAGTGAAGAGCTTTTTTTCTTTTTTAAAAACAAAACAAAACAAAACAAAAAACAAAACAAACAAAAAAACCTTGCCAGTAGCTGAGATTTTATGCACAATCCCAATCCTGGATTTTAAGGCACACCTGAATTTGTCTGTACTTGTCTTTGTCACGTGAATATTGAATCTTCATCTATATATATATACAAATATCTAAGGTAGAATTTAAGAGTCAAATGTAAAGGATTATGGTCTTCTCTGAAACTCATATATATGAGTGCTGGAAAATGAGCCCCCCAGGCTGGAAGGCATTTAAGAAACAACTGGGGAAGAGTTGCTTCCTCAAAACAGAGTTGGCCTTATTAACAGATATGGAGTAAAGCCCCTGGGCCCTCCGTTTGCTGATGTGGCACTACTCAAAATGAGGAGAAACACAGTGGCTACAACAATGGGCTCAAACATTTCAGATCGTGGGCATGGCACAGTGCTGCGGGTGTTTCCTTCTATTATATATAGGGTTGCTGTGAGTTGGACCTGATTCAACAGCACCTAACAACAACTGAAACTCAAATTTATCCAAAGAAGAGGTTCAATAGTAAAATTTGTTCTGCTGTGTTATAAATTACTTTCCTTTGGTTCTTCTTTAATTATAGAGCATTAAATTGATTTTGGGGAAAAAGGTAGCCTGTCTTACCTACAAATTTCTTTTTGAAAGAGTTATGGGATCATTTACAACCTTGAGTGGTAAAAGAGTATGGGCAGGTGAGAGGTGAGAAGAGCTGGTTGTAAGGCATTACTACTCCAAGTGTGGCCTCCAGTCAGCAGCAGAATGGGCTGGAAATGCAGATTCTCAGGCCTGTGTCAGAGGTACACATCAGAGCCTGGTTTTGAGTAAGTAATGATCTGCTCTGCAAGGCTCAGGCACGGCTGTTCCAGGCTGTCAGGCCTAGTTCAGGGGATACCCAGGGCCACTATCCTTGGCTCTCTGTCTATGGCCCTCCTGTGCAGATGGAGGTGTCTGGTTCCCAGCCTCACAGTGAGCAGAGCGTGCCCTCCCTGGATTACAGGGCGGTAGCCTGGGCCTGCTCACCAGAGCCACACCAGGGGCCCGTCAAGCTGCCAGGAGCCACAGGAGACAGGTAGAGCCGTTTGGGAAGCACCTCAGCAGTGGCCCCCAATAGAAGACTAAAGGAAAATGCCTTTGCCAAAGTCAGCCCCCAGGCAGCTAAGGTTTTGTAGAATGGAAATGTTGTGGCTTGGGTTGCCCTGTGGCCTGAGGCTCTCCTCCCTCATTTCCTTGTCTGGGGCTTTATTAGGCTCCTGAGCCATGGGAGGAAGCAGGCTATCGGGGGGACTTCAGAAGGACACAGAGGAGCAGAGCCAGGTGCCTGGCCCGTAGCAGGTGCGCAGACAATGCCCTCAACACCACATAGAGAGTTTGGATGCTGAGTGCAGGAGCCCACCTAGGAGGGCAGGGCAGCTGCAATCAGCGTCCTCTGAAGTCTCTCTGTGCAGCTGGGAAAAGGATGCTGGGTGCTCCTGTGTTCTGGCCTGCCCTTCCTGGCCTTGCTTTGTTTCAGGGCCCAGTCACTCTACCCTGCCCAAGCCCCACAGAGGGGGCCCTCCAAGGACCCCTGGCTCAGAAACCGAGGTGGCTTCTAAACTCTGACAGCTGGGAGCAAAGCAGCTGGGAAACAAACCCATTTGTTCACCATTTGTTGAGCATCTGTCCTGAGCCAAATTCCAAGAAAAGTGGGTCACACGCTGGGTCCCTGCCCCCCATGGTGCTCTCTGGCAGGGAGGCGAGAGCCAACACCCACGTGCAGCATGGGCCTGAGCTCAGAGAGGCAGTCAAGATTTAAGGAAGAAGGTGCTCAGGGATCTGAGCTCTGGGGGACACATAGGGCTCCAGCCCTCGCCCCACCACAGGGCTGGGTGGGCTGCTGCTCTCTGCTGTCCCCCATCTCTGTCCCCCTGGTCCAGCCCCAGAGGTCACATTTAGCATGCGGCACCTTTGTTTCCCCTGCACCAAGGGGAGGCAGCGGCCAGGGATGTGAATGTGGAGAAAAGGCTGGGAATGCGTGATCTGGCTCCTGCCGGCTGCCTCCTGGTGTGTCCTTGGCCTAGTGCCCATGCTAAGGCCCCTGTGGGTGACACCATTCCCACAGCAGCAGCTCTCACAAGTTCCCGGAACCTCTCCTCCAGTCCCTTAAGATCTACGGAGGAAACCGCTTTCCCTAGGCCCCTGGATGCGCCCTCTCCCTTCCTGGTTTCCTCAGCCTGGCTCACGCCTCTGGGGAGAGTCCGCTCTGTAAATGCCACTCAGCTTCCCTGGTTGAGGGACCCTGCCAGCTGTGATGACAAAATCTAACTGATAATTTTGTGTAATTACACTCATATGTTATCATAAACGTGGGGCACATACTGAAAGGTGTTCAGGGTTTTGAGCATGTTTTTTTCTAGTTTAACCCTCAGGATGATGCACTGGCCTGCTCCTGTCCCCATTTCTCAGATGAGGAAGGAGCCACCCAGAAGCCAAGTCCTCGGCCATCGGAACTGAGGTCAATTTAATTCCAGGCTCTTCCTGGGGCCACCTCTGAGAGCAATGGCATCCCCGGCTGACTTGAAAGATGAGGCAGAGGGAGGGTTCGGGGGGCAGCACTCAGAGAAGCACAGGAGCAAACAAGAGAAAAACTTGGGTGGCACCGGGGTGTGGCAGATGTCATGGAGAAAGGTCCTCGGAGCCAGCTTTGGAGGACAGGATAGAGATACACACTGCGGGACAGAGTCTCAGAGATGCTGGATGTGCAAAATGGAGGCTTAGGAGAGGCCAGGACTGGAGATCAAAGAGGCAGCACTCAGAGAGATGGGAGTCACCCGAGTCGTAATGCCTGAGAAAGGAAGGGGAAGGAGAGAAGGGGCCAGGGACAGAGTCCAGGGGATCAGGGACACCCACAAGAAAGGAGGTGGCAGGGGCCATTCAGACTGGACATGAAGGGAAGGGGAGACTTTCCAAGTCCCACTAGCCTGCCAGGTGCACATTTGCAAGAACTTTGCATCTAAGTAAGGGTGTGTGGAGCCTCTTCGTGAACGAAACACATTCTGAAAGGCTGAGGCCTGCCCAAAACTCAAGAGTCCAGGCCAAAATGCTGCCACAGGCTTGTCCACGTCACAGGCTTCGCAGGGAGAATGACAGGAGCCCAGGAAGGAAGAGATTTGAGGAAAGGGGTGGGGGGTAGACGATGCCGCAGTGGTCATTTTATTTCAGCAGCATCTAAGGGAAACACATCTTCTCCCTCTCTTTGCTCGCCCATCCCAGGTAAGGAATCCTCACCCCCAGATGCTTTTTCCACCAAGGAAATACTTTGCCCAGCACCTTCCGCCTGTCTGTGGGCGAATGTCCTCCTATTCCAGACGTGATCTTATCTGTTTTCTTACCTCGAGACTTCCTCTTATGAAACACAGACTGCCAGATGATGACCAACGTAAAGAGCAGGACGCTGAGGATCCCCACGCAGCACACAAGCAAGGCATACACGTAGAGATCTGCAAGGCAAGGATACTCGGGGGTCACCATCACGCCTCGAGGGGAAGCACAAAACAGTCAAACACTGAAATTCTAAAAATCCCAGACTGCAGTAATCAACCCCCATGGGTCTGTCAGCTGGTCCTGCTGTGGGGGCTTGCATGTAGCTGTGATGCTGAAAGTTATGCCACTGGTATTTCAGATATCAGCAGGGCTACCCATAGTGGACAGGTTTCAGCTGAGTTTCCAGACTAAGACAGACTAGGGAGAAGGCCCCAGCAGCCCAGTCCTGAAACATTGAAAACTCTATGAATAGCAGAGAAGCACTATCAAATATAGCGCCAGAAAATGAACCTTCCAGGCTGGAAGCATTCAAGAAACAACTGGGAAGGGGTTGCCTCCTCCAAGTAGTTGTTGTTGTTGTTAGGTGCCTTCGAGTCGGTATCCGACTCATAGCGACCCTCATAGGGTTTTCAATGGCCGAGTGCTTTGGGATTGCCTTGGGAGTGGATTGCCAGGCCCTTCTCCCATTTTTGCGGTGCTGGGAATTGAACTCGGGACCTCAGAGACTGCAGCGCTACCCACTGAGCTAAATCCCAGCCCCCTCCAAGTAGAGTCGACCTTAATGACGGGGATAGAGTCAAGCACCTGAGACCTCAATCTGCTGATGTAGCACAATTCAAAATGAGTGGATACAACAATGTGCTCAAACATTTTTTAAAAAAAGAAAGAAAGAAAAAGAAAGAAAGAAAGAAAGAAAGAAAGAAAGAAAGAAAGGAAAGAAAGAAAGAAAAGGAAAAGACCATGTGTATGGCATGAGTGTTTCATTCTGTTATATATAGAGTCACTATGAGTTGCACTCAACTCAGTGGCACCTAACAACAGCAACATAGTAATGAAGGTAGTGTGCTGTTGAGGAGGGAGAAACACAGATCAATGAAACAGAACAGATCCCCAACTAGACCCACACAAGTACACTCAATTGATTTTTGACAATTACAAAAGCAATTCAATGATAGAAGGACAGAACCTTTAATAACTGGTGCTAAAATGACTGGATGTCCATTGGTAAAAAATACAATTAAAATTAGCCTCTCATAGCTGGGCACAGTGGCACATATCTGTAATCCCAGCAGCTCAGGAGGCGGAAGCAGGAGGATTGCAAGCTCAAGATGAGAAGCAGTCTGCATAATTTAGTGAGACCTTGTCTCAAAAAGTAAAAAAATGGGCTGGAGGCTGCAGTTCAGTGGTCCAGCACTTGCAAAGGATATAAGCATGAGGCCTGGATTCAACCCCCAGTACCGAGAAAAAAAAAAAGCCTCTTATATTATATAAAAATTAACTCAAAGTGAACCACAAGGCTAAATTTAAAATGCAAACCAGAAAAATTTTAGAAAAAGCATGGTAGAAAAATATTTGGGACATAACACTAGGGAAAGAGTTGTTCAACTTGATACTAGAAGTATCCTCCAAAAATGTAAAGCTTGATGGCAAAGCTTTTGCCTAGCATATATGAAGCCCTGAGTTTGCTCTCCAACATCACACATACACACACAAAAGGAAAGCTTAATAAACTCAATTTCATCATAACTGAAAATTTCTGCTTTGTAAACAACCATATGAAGAGGGTGAAAAGTCAAGCTATTGACTGGGAGAAAATATTTGCAAACAACATATCCAACAGAGAGTAGTATCTAGAATATAAAGAACTCTCAAAACTCAACAGTAAAAATAAACAACCCTCTTAGCAAAATGGGCAAAACACATAGAGACATTTCACCAAAGAGGATACACAGGGGGCAAATAAACACATGAGAACTGCCTTAGCCATTAGAGAGATGCAAACTGAAACCACAGTGAAATATGCCACCCACCATTTCAAGTGGCTAAAATTAAAAAAAGCGGTGACATCAAATGTTGGCAAGGAAGCAGATGAACTGGGTCACTGAGACATAGTGGGTGAGAATATAAAATGGTACAGCTACTTTGTAAAACTTTGTGGACATGAAAATGCCCCAGTTTTGTTTTTTTTTTTTTTTTACTGTTGGCTACTCAGTGTTTCTACCTGTTGTTCTCCATAACAAATGATTCTTAGGAGAGTGCTCATAAACTTGCACCTTAATGCAGTTCTCACATTATGTTCTTAAGATTGAGTTCCTAGAAATGGAGTTGCTGAGTTAACAGAAACACACCTTTGTAAAGCCCTTGGGAAGTGAAGAAGCAGACGATTAAGTGCTTAAATTGAAAAAGGCACTGTGCTGGGGTAGCAGGAGGCTGGCTTCCAAGGGAAGACTGGAAATGCCAGTCCGGCTGGTGAGCAATGACATGGAAAGGGGAAGGGGTTGGATTCAGATACCCAGTTTTTTCCACTCTCCCCTCCCTGGCCTGGGGCCCCAAGGAGGCCCAGTGCAGCCTCTGCCCCTGGAGTCTATAGGGTCCTCTCATTTTCTTAGAATTGGCCAGCACTTTTGCCTAAGCAAAATTTCTGGCCACTTAGAAGTCTAAACACAGAATAAGATAGAGACAGCACTGTGTTTCCATGGCTTCCATATCCATGGATTTAATCAAGCATAGATCCAAAATATTCAAAAAATGGTGACTGTACTGACAGGTACAGACTTTTCTTGTCATTACTTCCTAAACGATGTGGTATAAAAACAATTTGCATACCCTCTACATGGCACTAAGTATTATAAGTCCTCCAGAGATGATTTAAAGCATTCAGGAGGATGTGTGGGGTTATATGCAAATGTGATATCATTTTATCTAAGGGACTTGAGCCTCCATGGGTCTTGGTATCCTGGGCTCAGGGGTGTCCTGGAACCCATTTCCTGCTGATGCTGAAGAATGACTATAAGTACAAAGTGTAGAAGAACATGGCTGCAGGTACAGGGAGCACCTGCCCAAGGGAGGGGGACAGGTGGGTGGGCAGAGAGGAGTCTCTCAGGACAGGACCCAGAGCCAGTCAAGGAAGCAGAGGGGAACTAGACAGAGAGTTCTAGAGTAAGGCATTGTAAGAAAGACTCCTTAGTAGCATCAAATGCTACTGGAAAGCACACACTGGCTTTTCCCACTCAGAAGCTCCTGGGAAAGTCCTGGAGGAAAGCCACGTCAGTGGGATGGGGACAGAAGCCAGATGAGAGAGGCTGGACAGTCACTGGGCTGTGAGGCACTAGAGACAGAAATAGAGACAACTCTCCTGTTACCAAAACAGAACCATCCCTGTAGGGACACACCTGTGTCTCCCACATGTCGACTGATAGGGTGGAGAATGGCAGAGCCTTAGACTTCCATTTCACCAGGGTGAAACTCAGCACTGAGACTCCTACATTCTGGGCCAGGCACTTCATGACAAACTGAGGGACAGGCAGAGTTCACAGACTAGGATTGAAGTAGGAAACCAGGGCCCGGGATGGTGAGAACACGGAAGCCCTAGGGCCAGTCCTGGGTTTATGCACCAATGAGCAAACTATTCCAGGAATAGGGTTGCAGAGCCATTTCTGGCATGGAAAAAAGTGTAAATAACCAGGTCATGTTGCCAGGGTAGACAGAAATGAGGCAGGTGGATGCAACTTCTGCTTCAAAGGGATTCTGGATGTAGGGGCGCCTGAAGCAAAATCCAGGGCAGTTGGCTTTTGTTTCCTTCTTGGAACAGAGCAGGAAATTGTCTTACTGAAGTCTCGGTGCTGCCAGAGCAGTGTGGCCTAACCTGTCAGCTCATTTAGTCATCAGGACTCCTTCTTTGATTTTAGGACTGTGGGTACCAAGCGGGAGCAAGGCTGCACGCAAGAACTGCAGCCGGCAACTCTCACCCCGGCAGTGCTCTGTGCACATCTGGGGCCTGCGAGATCCAGGCAGAAGGCAGAGGGCTGCAGGCCCAGCTACGGTTTCAGACCATAGCCTCCTGACGTGGCATGCGGGGAGCTAGCTCTCCACAGGCAGCCGTGGCTGCAGAATCGAAGAACATCTGGCTGGTCCGGAAGGCTCAGCTGCTCTTCCAAGCACACAGGCCCTCAGGGCTGTGGACACTCGCCAGCAGGCGCTGCCTGTCCATGCGAGGGTCTCTACATGCACAGGGACGGCTGGGGCTGCTCCCTGGTCTGTTCCGAAAGCTACAGGAACCTTAAAATATACCACTTTGCAGGAAGAGCAAAACTCAGAGCACCCAAGTTTCCCTGGATCAGGCAGCAGTTGGTACCCCGCAGTTCTGATTTTTGTTTTTGGTTCCAACATTTCCCCCCCCCCAACCCCGCATAAAAACAAACCACCCTGCTGAGCCTACTCAAAATACTGACACTACCTCCCTCCCCTGGTGTTCTCTGCAAACAAAGGCTAAACTCTGGAGCTATTGAAGCCAGGGTCACAAAATCATAGGACACCAGGGCCATCGTTTCCCAGTGACAGCTGGGGCAAAGTTGCACTGTGTCCTGGGGACTCTTCTCAGTCTGGAATGCTGGCCTGATGTTGCCCTATCTTCCCGTTTGTCCTTTAACTGTTTCTGTAAAAATCTCTCTAATTGTAAATGTTGGCTCCAAAGTTTCAAAACTCAGACCTGGCTAGGCAACTTATCTGAAGACTGAAGCTAAATCTTTTGGCCCAAATTTAACAAAACATCTACACTTAACCAAATCGAGAATTAGTTTTAAAAATATCACATAGGGCTGGGGTTGTAGTTCAATGGTAGAGCGCATGTAGAGCATGAGCGAGGCACTGGATTCTATTCCCCCAAGTCACAAAAAATTACATAAATAAAACAAAATGAAAGAGAATACAACACAATAAAATAAAATGAAATGCCACTTGTACCTGCACACTCACAGTATAGCCCAACATCGTGTGACAGACAGTCCCTATATTCTCTGGCAGTTTCGTCTATTGTCGTTGGACCGCCGAAGGCACCACTGCCGATTTTAGACTAGCTGCAGACAATGCCCAGGCCTCCCTGAAGCAGATGGTGGGGCCAGCAGGCTGCAGCGGCTGTGCACACTGCAGGGAGGCTGAGACAGGGTGACAATGTCAGTGTGCCAGCTCCTAGCCAACCTTCCCAGTGAGCCAACCAAGCTGGGTGAGGCAGAGGCACCTGTTGCCTGGCAACCGGGTGGGGATATTCAGCACTGCTTTGAAACAGGGAGACCTCAGCATTCTTCAGCACAAAGAGCTCCCACCCACCACTATCAGTGCATCAAGAAAGCCAGGGTCAGTATTCCACATCCCCAAGGCTAAGATAAGAGCCTAGGAGATGGTGGTTCTGGCAATAAAACTCTATATACTTCTACTATTTTGTAAATGTAGCCGGTAATACCATCTTGCTCAGGCCAAAATGGCCTGGGATCTTCAGCGATGGCCCTGAGGGATTTTAACTCACTCCAGCATCTCATCAAGAAGCCTGACAATCAATGCTTGTTTTGTTCAGCAGGCACACAGCCAGGCAGGCCGAGCTCAGCCCCAGGAGGATGGATATCTATCCGCAACCCACACTGAAGCTATCCTGGCCAGGAACAGAAGAGCAAAAGGCCTGGGATCTTGCGCCGGGGAGTTTCAGCTGTATCCCTGACCTTCCCAAAGTCCTGGAGGGTTAGAAAAACACACATCCCCACTGCCACTGCAGCTGCGGCTGCTGAAATCACAGAAAAAGGCTTGGAAACAGTAGCTCTAGGGCATGCGTGACACAAGACAAGAATGCCCATTCTGAGTTCTGGAAGGGACCTGATTGTTGTCTCCATCAAGAATTAAGTCCATGCTGGGCTACAGATTCCACATAGAACGGTTGGGACTAACGCTAGTATTCTATAGCTGCACATGAATTATAAAATGTTGCTAATTATATACAAAGTGGGCTGGGGTTTAGCTCAGTTGGTAGACTGCTGCTCGGCACTCTCCAAGGCCCTGGGTTCGATCCCCAGTGCCACGAAAATGGGAGAGGGATGTGGCAACCTACTCCCAAAACAATCCCAAAATAATCAGCCATTGAAAACCCTACGAGGGTTGCTAGAAGTCAGACCCAACTCAAGGACACCTAACAATAACAACATTATACAAAATGCTTTAGAGGTTCTGCTTATGATACGAGGTGTATGGAAACTCAGTGCTATAGTCCTCCCAAGTGTGTAAGTTCTTGGTTTTTGTGCCATTATTTTAAAAAGATGATTCTCAGTCCACTTGCATAAAAACCATCTTGGACCCTGAGAAAGTGCAAATTATTTCCTCCCTTCCTAAAGTAATAATCAGAATCTCAGAGGTAGAGCCCTGAGTCTCTCCAGGAGAGTCTTAGCACCTGAGGACACAGAGCGCTGCCTCTGTCACATCTCCCTATCTTAAGGACTCAGCCAAGCCATCTCCGTAACCCCATGCCAACAAATGCCAGGTCATAGAGCAACCCCAAAGGCATGGATAAAAATCAGGTTGCCTCAACCTTACTAAGTCGAAATGAGAAGGGTAAACCTTGCATTCCCTTATTGCTTTACTCAATGGGGAATGAAATCACTTTCATCTCTGTGCAACGGGAAGCTGAACAAGAGGCCAGGGGAGGGAAGCAGGGATTACTTGGTAGGAGAAAGTCATCAGATAAAGAAAAAGGCAGCTACAAAAGGTGCAGAAGAAAAGTCAGAGAACACAAAGAATCATTGTAGGAGTAAAGTACAACCTGAGAAGCAAACTGTTGTTGCTATGTCAAGTCGGTCTGACTCATAGCGACCCCGATAGGGTTTTCAATGGCTGGCTGTTTCAGGACCGCTTCAGGAGTCGATTGCCATGTCCTTCTCCAGTTTTTGCAGTGCTAGGGATGGAACCCAGGTCCTCAGGGAGCACACAGCAGCACTCTACCAACTGAGCTAAACCCCAGCCATGAGAAGCAAACTACATATGACTATATAACAAAACAATAAATCTTATCAAAGTCAGTGACTCCTTATGGTTTGCAAACGATATTCACAATTAAAGTTACATTTTTCTAAGAGAGAGAGTACCTCAGTGCATTGATTTATAACCTGTGACCAGAATAGATGGGTTTGAGTCCACATGCTCCCTTCTAAGTCCGCTCTCCTGCTACCCACTCTGCTGAGGTTCTCCAGGGTGGTGGTGAGCTCCCAAGGCACATGCCTCTCTTTAGAGCTTTTTAGCTAGTTCATTCCTCATTGGTAAACGCTATGCCTTCCTATAATAAGCATCTTCCAAAGTTCCTGACCCCCTTTTAACACTAACCAGTCTTTCCCCAATCAAAGACTTACAAGTGCAACCGGTCCTCACTCAGTCATAATCTTTACCCACTTTGTGATAAAAATGTCTCTAAACTTTGATTTCTCCAAAACAGCGTTCTGCAGCCTCAGTACTCTTGGCATTTGGGGACAGAATTCTTTGATACAGGGACTGTCCTGTGCATTGTAAGATATTTAGCATCATCCCTTGCCTCTACACAGTCATGTTGTTGTTAAGTGCCTTGGAGTCAAGTCTGACTCAGTGAACCTATGTACAACAGAACGAAACACCCCCTACCCAATTCTGTGCCAGGCACATGATCTTACTTATGTTTAAGTTCATTGTTGCAGTCACTGTGTCAATCTATCTAGTTCCTTTTTTTCCTTTTCTTCTTGACCTGCCACTCTCCCAAATCCCCACAGTCATGGCAATCTAAAATTCTTTAGACGTTGAGCAATGTCCCCTGGAGGGGCAAAATCGCCCCTGTTGTGTACCCTTTCCCCAAAGCCCAATCCTAGGTATGCATCATTATTACCTGGAGTTCTTGTTAAAACTTTTTGGGCACCAGCCCAGAGTCTTGACCATAAGCTAGGGCAGGGCCTAAAGGTATACTTTTGTAATACACTGCCAGGTGCTGTTGCTGCTGCTACTCTGAGACCACACTTTGGCAACCACTTCCAAAGCTGTTGTTCCTAGTATGGCTGCACACTAGAATCAATTGGATGGCTTTTAACAAGTTTTAACTAAATCAGAATCTCTGGAGATGTGGTCCAAGTGTCAGTGTTTTTAAGGCTCCATGGGTGTTTCTAATAGGAGTGGAAAAACACTTGCTTAAGGTTTTTAAACTCTTTCTAGAACCCCAAACTCCTTAAGCAATCTGAAATAAAAGGTCTTCTTAGTGGATGTACTTTTCAGTTTTAGATCACTTGAAGATCTCTCCCTAATATAGGAGTAGGAATTCTGGAGTGAAACAAAACAAGCAAATAGACAGAAATGATGCAGATTGATGCTTTAACCTCCAATTTTTCCAAACCCCTGGGCTGAGACCACCAGGGATTCCCATTTTACTTCTTGAGTAAGTTTAGACCAAGAAAACAACTTGATGTTATGGTAAAACTTAGCAACTAGAGTCCTTTTTCTTTTCTTTTCTTTTCTTTTTTAATTTCTTTCCTATTATCTAAAAGTGAGGCTGCATCTTATAATAAAGATATATGCCAGATTTACCTTCAAAAAATGCCCAGGTCTTCTTCTTTTTCTCAAAAGATGAGTCTTCAGAAGCTTTTAGGGAAATCACTGGAAGACACAAAAGAAACAGCACAGCATGAAGCCCAGAAGCTTACAGTCCTGGCCCACACTGTAACCCCAAATAATGCCATGTGGTATACATGACACTGATATTTCCAAAGCAATTTCCACATTGGCAAACCCCATTTAGTGGTGTCAACCTACATGCCAAGGACAGTGCAATGGTTTATATCAAATAACTGAGAAGCCTGGGGTCCTGGACAGGTGAAGTAAGTTGTCTGTGTTTAAAAGGCAGAAAATGGCAAAGCCAGGGCACAGTTCAGTAAAAGCCCCTCCTGTCTCACATACTTTCAAAATAGAGCATTCCTTGATACAAGTTCAAGAATCAAAAAACACTTTTTTACTTTACCATTTTAGTGGAAGTCTTTCTAGAATGTGGGGTATTGCTAGGGTATTCCTAAATAATAGAACCTGAAGTCATGTGATGAATCAGGTCAGTCCCCTGAGTACATTTTGAATATAAGACAGTTTTACAGAGCAATAGGCCCCCGAATTCAGATTATTTTGTCTTCTTTCAGTTGGTGGTTGATCACTGAATTTACTGTGCCTGTCTATTCAATGGGAAGGAAACAGAATTGAGTTGTACTGTGTAAAACCTTGAACATCACCTAGGAAGACTGGTACTGTGGAAAGGCTGCATTTATATGGTGACATCATCAGAGAAAAATCTAAAAATTAAACCAACAAAAATGTGCAACATCAGGGAATAAGATTATCATTCAACAAGACTTCCTGAGATGAGGGAAATGTTCTAAACCTGCATTGTCCCCTAGAGTAGCCCTGGCCACATGTAGCTATTGAACACTTGAAATGTGGCTAGTCTGATCAAAGAACTGAATTTGTAATTGTATTTCATCTTAATTTAAATTTAAATAATCACATATGGTCAGCAGCTATCAAATTGAAGAGCTCTAGACAAGAGCATCTAGGACTTGAATTAAAAATAAAAAGATAGTTGAAATTAAGGCCTGAAACTTCAATTCAATTTACTGCACCTCCCAAAAACTTCAGTGCTATTCTTGTCATGGATTTCAATTCTGAATTTTCTATCCTTTTGTCTTTCTGGGTATTTTCTCTTCAGGTGTCTTCCAGATCACTAATCTTCTCTTTATCTGTGTCTAACCTGCTGCATAGGCCTTTTATTAAATTTTTATTTTCATTAATTATATATTTCGGTTCTATATTATCTGTTTACTTCTTTTTATATATATCTTAGTTATCTAATGAATTTCTTCAGCTTGTCATCTAATTTTCTAACCATCTTAATCATAAAATTTTACTGTTCATGCTTGATAACTTTCATACCTATATTATTATAGACTTATTTCTATCATCTGATCTTTATTTGTTTGTTAGATTGTTGGCTGGTTTTATTTGTTTTGTTTTTGAGAAAGAGACTCACTATGTAGCTGAGGTTGGCCTGGAACTTGCTATGTAGCCCTAGCTGGCCTTGAATTTGCAATTCTCCTGCCTCCATCTCTCAAGTGCTAGGATTACAGATGGGCACTACCACACTAGTCTCTATCATTTGTTTTTGGTTTTCACCTTGTCTCATTATGCTTGATAACTTTTTCTAATTGAATGCTAGATATTGTTAGGTAGATAATCATGAAGGCTCTACATAAAATCCTAGTTTCCTGTAGGAAGTTAGAGAAGGTCGATGATTACCTTAATCCATCATGATCTGGAGTGTTTAGAGGCTGGGTTTTCATTTTCACAGAGTCTGGTCTGCTGCTTGTATGCCCTTGCCCTTAGGGTTCAGTCCTTCAGATTCCCCAGTGGAAAACTTGGGGTATATATCACAGTCTTCCCAGTCTCCACTTGACTTTTAGGAATGCCAAAGCTCATTTGCCTTCTAAACATCCCAGTTGTCCCTTTCTGCATAGCATTTCTCAACTCACAATGCTTAAGTATGGTAGAATTTCCTTAAAAAGTAAGTATCTTTAAGCCGGGTGTGGTGGCACATGCCTGTAATCCCAGCGCCTTGGGAGGTGGAGGCAGGAGGATTGCAAGTTCCAGGCCAGAGGTAGTTTGTGTGGTTTAGCGAGACCCTGTCTCACAGAAGTAAAAATAGGGGCTGGGGTTGTGCAGCTCAGTGGTCCAGCACTTGCAAAGCATGCAAGCGCGAGGCCCTGAGTTCAACCCCCAGTACCGCAAAAAAAAAAAAAAAAAAAAAGTAAGTATCATTGATGATTGGGCTACTTCACTGCTTTTTTTCTGCAATCTACTAACCTATCTAAGAAGAATTAGCAGAGCTGAAATATAGTATATGCACATACATAATTATGTAATTATGCAATACAAATGTATTTGTGAAATATAGACATGCGATTTAGAAAGCAGAAATGCAGATAGATTTTTTTTTCAGCTTTCCTAATTGTTCTCAGAGGGAGGGCTTTAGTCTGCTATAAGCTAGTCTGCCATTACCATTGAACTCCTTTACTATGAGAACCTAAATTCTTGGCATGTTCCCTGGCAGCCAACAAGCAAATGAGGGGTATTTTTTGACTGCCCCACCAAGGAAGCAGTTTGGCCCTCCAGAAATGAACTCTTGGTAGAAACTTAGTTTTGCACCAGGCAAGGTGGTACATGCCTGTAATCCCAGCGACTCAGGAGGCAGAGGCAGGAGGATCGCAAGTTTGAGACCAGAGGCAGTCTGTGTAATTCAGAGAGACCCTGTCTACTAAAAATAAAAATGGGCTGGGGGTGCAGCTCAGTGGTACAGCACTTAACAAAGTATGCAATTGGGAAGCCCTGGGTTCAACCCTTGGTACCACAAAAAAAAAAAAAAAAAAAAAAAAGAATAAAGAAAAGACACTTAGTTGGAGCATGTCATAAGTGCAGAATCACAGTCTCCAGCCCAGATCTACTGCATCAGAGCTGGCTTTTCCACCTCAATCTCCTGGTGAATCACACGTATTTTAAAATATGAGGTAGACTCATGGACACTAGTTTGAAAAACCAAATTGCCACCTGCTAGGAGTGGGAACTTGGGCAAGCCATTGGACTTCTCTGTGCCTTAGTTTCCCTATTTGTAAAATGTGGATGATGATAAGAGCCTACAACTGGGTACATGTGAGGGTTAAATGGGTTAATGTGTATAAAGTGCTTCAAATAATACTCAAGATACTGTGGGTATCTCTGTGCACAATGGTGTTAGCTTCCTAAGAATAGGATTCTTGTCTACTTTATTTCCTGTTCTAATTCCTATGTCAAGAAGGGTCCTGTGGGCCAGGAATGTAGCTCAGTGGTAGAGCACTTGCCTAGTATATGCAAATATCTGGATTTGATCCCTAGCACTGCAAGAAGGGTCATTTGTTGTCAGCCCTCTGCCTCAGAGCATTGATCTCTGGTTGTTCACCTGGCTAACCTGAAAGATTTCACTATTCTGCTTTGTTTTTGTTTTTGTTGTTGTTGTTGTTTTGTTTTGTTTCTTTTCTTCCCATACTGGAGGGCTGAACTCATGGCCTTTTGCATACTTTGCAAGTGCTCTATCACTGAGCTGCACCTCCAGCCCTTAGTTACACAAACTACCTCTGGCCTGGAAACTAGATCCTCTGGCCTCTGCCTCCCAAGGCTCTGGGATGACAGTTGTGTGACACTACGCCCAGCAGTTCACCATTCTTATGACTAATCTATAACTGGAATGGGCTGCTGCTATCCTAGCCAAGGGACGTGCCTACTGGTGGATTTTACTTATCATTCAGGGGCAGAAATTGTGGATCCTTGATTTACTGCAATTACAGTTCCTTTGGCTTCATTGAGATACAAAGCAACAAATTCTCCCTAATGTACTCATGGAAACACATACTAAATCTCATGAATTTAGGTTCTAAACAAATCAAGCTCTAAGTAAGGGATTAATGGATGCTCCTCATTTCCCTTACAGCAGGCATTTTATGGGGAAAGGTGATAACTTTGTTTGGTGTCTGAAAATTAGCAATACCAGTCATAATCTTACCTCTTCCTACATGAAAGAAAAATCTTTGCTTGGAGCCTGCCAAAACTTCAGGAATTTTCCCAAGGTTCCAGTATAACTATCTTGTTTCAGCTGCTAATCCTGTACTATCTCCAAGGGAACTTGATACATTGTCAAACAGTGTGTCTGAGCTGAGTGCTCAGACTGTAAGGAAAGGGCTGTGGGATGCCGCCAGGCCTACAGCCAGGGCTTTGCAGTGGCCATCCCGTGCTTCTCTCTCCCTTTCTTGAGCATTATTCTCTACCGCACAGCTGCACATGGCTGATATAAATTTCCCTTGGTTAACTGTCCTATTGGCACTGATTGGATAGGCTGGAAGAAGGTGCAATGCTTCTAGAAAGAATTTTCCCAGTGTAGCTCAGTGGTAGTGTGCCTGATGTCCTGGGTTCAATTCCCAGCACGACTCAAAAAAAAAAAAAAAAAAGATAAATAAATAAAAATTAAAATTAAAAAAAAGGAAAGAAAATTCTAGATCAAAGAGAAAGGGACAACTTTCTAATTACAGGTTATTTGTGTTGGTCAAAGGGTTTCTGAAATAAAATGCAAATCTTTTTATTGAAGGGCGTTTGTAAAACTTTCCAATGAGGTTGGCTGTCAGAAGGCTGCATCTTCTCTAACAGCCAATAAATCTATCCTCTTTGGACCGCTAGTCTCCCCTTGTGACCCGTTGGACACTCAGACAATTGGCGGGAAGGCAGCAAGCACCCTTTTGTGCCCAAGTTTCTAGTCCTTTCTTCCTAGCACCACTCAGGGTGCCCTCCAGACAGCTAATGGATCACCCTGTAGGGTCATGGTGGAAGCTGGGGCTACATGAGGGGGCAGACACTGTGTGTCCCTTGGGAAGGTCCCAGGCCCCGGCCTCCAGATCCTGGAAGGGAGCTACTTCCTGGGACCACTTCCAGGCCCTGCCCTCTTCTATCCTTCCTGCATCTGAGGGTCTCACCAGGTGCTAGAGCCAACCTCTTCCTCCAGAGGGGTGCAGGGCCTCCAGTCACTCAATGAGGCCTGGTGGTGGGGACAAGGGAAAAAGTAGTATCACAGATCAGGGAAGCAGAAGGAAGCCCAGTGTGGTCTCAGCAGCAAAGCACCCTCCTCAATACAGCTCTCTCAGAAATAAGGTGCTATTTTGATTTGTTTGACTCCTGTGGCCATTGGTCAGTCAGGTCAGGGTTCACAGTGCTAAAGATGAATAAAGAGTACACAAACCTAAGTCATCACCTGCTGTATTGACTGATTTGTCACTTCCTTGGGACCCGACACCCTGTGAACAGACCCCATATGTTCTTCTGGTGAGGTGGGAGCCCAGACGGCTGAGCTGCCAGCTATGCCAGGCCCTCCCCAGAGGAACAGAATGGGATGGAATGTAAGAAGGGACACGTTTGTGAGATCTAGGACATCACAGCCTCTCTGGGAAGAGCTGGCTCAAAATGGCCGCAGGATCAAACAGGAAGAAGAATATAGCCCAGAGGCCCCCAGACAAACTGATTATATCAGCCCTGTGTCTGGAGGAAGCAGGTTATAAAGAAAGAATCTTAGTCAAGTCCTCTTTGATGGGGCCTGAGGGGAAACCATTCCTCTGAGAGGTGTGAAAACCAAAAGCCTTGAAGCTGAACTTGGAAAGAAAGGCCCAGGCCATCCCTGGGGAGGGGCATTCCACAGCCGTGGCTATGAGTTCACACCAAGACCCTGTAATAATGCCCTCAGGGCACCAAGGGGCCTCTGGTGCCCTCACAGGTCTCCCGTTCACCAAGGATGCTGACACCTATTATCTGGACGACCCTAGTCATGCATGGGAGAGATGGCCAAAGATTCTTAGAGGTCCTGGGAAAGATCCATTTCCCCTGAAACTCCCTCCCCCTCTGTTGACCTGTGGCCTCAATTCCTTTAAAAAAGAATCCTACAATGAAAGAAGCTTCCTGATTGTGACTATAGGTTATAACCAAAGGAAGGGGCATATTCTGGTACAGAAAACCTTCTGGAATGCAGAATTTGACAGAAGAGAGTAGAGGGTGCCCTGGCACACGAAGAGAAGAACAGAGGCCAGAAAGTGCAGTGACAAGAACACAGCCAAGACAGATCCTGGTTAGGGACCCCAGTTTTGGCCTTTCGGTTTCTCCTGCTGCTCAGGTTGGGTTAAGAGTTGCCCCAGCTTCTGCAGGTCTTGGCCTTAAAGGGAATTGTCTTCACTTGATACTCCAAGGTCCAGATTTGTAATACTTAGTGTTGCTCTTATTAAAATGAAGATTCCCAGGCAGCATCTCTGAGCTTCTGGGAATCCTCCTGACTGGGGGATACCTCTCAGGAGATTCTGAGGTTTCAGATCCCAGGACCACCGGGGGAGGAGCCCCCCCCAACCCCATATACACTCCAGGAAGGGAGACAGAACCCAATGTAACCAGACAATCAGGTTCTAAGTCTGCTGCTTTAAATGAAATACTGGGGGGGGGGGGGGGAAAGAAAAGAAAAGAAAAGAAAAGAAAAGAAAAGAAAAGAAAAGGGAGGAAAAAAAGAAAAAGAAAAATAGAAGTTGGTGAAAGAAAAATGGTTTGCCCAAACCAAGAAGAGAAAAAAATCCAAAAACTCTCTTCAGCTTTCCTGTGGTAGTCTTCCAATCTTTTAAAGGAAAGAGGAAACCAAAAGCTGAAAGACAAGCCCAGAAATATGTAATTTAGCTGCTAGCCAGCTTACCTTGAGCTGGGAGGAAACTACCCCCACTTGGTCATGATACCTCAGGCTCTCAGCATGGGATCTCCTGCTGAATTTTCATTTTCCCCAGGGTCTGTGCCCATTCCATAATGAGACTGTTATATTTATTCTATTTCTAGGATAACACCAAGTCTACAGAGATGTGTGAGAAGCAGTTTACATCGTGAGGAATCAGATGTGGGCCTCAACCTCCTGCCCAGCCCAGCACAGGTTCTAGAACTTACAACCTAACCAAGTCCAACCCAGGGAAAACAGAGTAACAACAAAACAGGAGTGAGCCTGTCACAAGACTGTTCCAAAAAGGCCTTCTGAATGCATGTCTCTGTGTAGAAAATAGGATGTGTATAACTCAGTTTTCAAGGGAAAGTTATGGTCAAAAGATCAGGATATTTTCAAGGCTGGGTGTACCCTCCCCAAGGGATGACTCTTAAACATGGAAACTGGAGTCAACTGAGTCAGGGGAGAGTTCCTCCAATGGTCACCAATATACCCCTCGCCCTGCTAAAACACACTGCTATCCATCTGACATACACTTTTTACACACTTACGCCTTTTTTCACCTGCAGCTGTACCACTGTGGCATCTGATCTCATCAGATCTCGGTAGCTAAGCAGGGTCAGGCCTGGTTAGTACTTGGATGGGAGAGACTGCCTAGGAATGCCAGTTGCTGTAGGCTTGGGAGAAGGACCCAGCAACCCACTCCCCAAAATCAATCTGCCATTGAAAACCCCATGAATAGCAGAGAAGCACCGACAATACTATTTCAACTATTGTATGTAGGATTAATTACTATGAGTCAGACACCAACTCGAAGGCACCTAACAACAACATCAATGCATTTTTTCTTCTAATTATCTGTGTCTGGTTTCTTCTCTTTCTGAACTTGAGCTCACAGCTCATGTCATAGTTACTTTAAATGAATGACCAAAGCCAGGTGTGGTGGCATGCACCTGTAGTCCCACCTACTTGGGAGGTTGAGGCAGGAGGATTGCTTGAGCCCAAGAGTGTTAGGCTAGCCTAGGCAACACAGGAAGATCATATCACCTTAAAAACAGACAAACAAATAAATAAACTAACAAACCAACCAAAGAAATCACTGGTATGATCATGACATTGTTTTGGTGGGTCAAGGTCCCCCAAAGAGAATCTGGAGGCAGGACCACAACATGACTATACTCCAGAAGGCTGGGAAGAGCCCAGTGGTAGGGGCCTGTCCCATCCAGCCTCTGGCCAGCAGGAAACAGCTTCTCCACGGTGTGGACTTGAGCGCACTTTGCCAGCAGTGGTTAATTTCACGGCCTCTCCTACAGGAGGGCACAAGTCTCCTTAAGCAGATGATGATTCTTAGGTTCCTCAAGATGGAAGGAGAAGGCAGAAGTTTGAGCCCTGCCCCCTGGCATATGGGCTTTGCTAATTTGCAGCTGGGGACAAGCAAACACCACCCTGCCTCAGTTTTCTCAGGTGGCACATTGCACAGATCAACAGGAGAGAAACACGTAAGGTGACCAGACGAGGATGGTGACATGAAGTAAACCTAAGAAAAGATCTTTAACTAAAGTAAAGATGAGCCAACCCCTTTGTTCCAAATCCAAAAGCAAATACATTCAGTTCACTGTCCCTTCTTATTCAAGGAGAGAATGGCTCCCAAGGAAAAAACTGTTAAAATGTAGCTGTGTTCCTATTTATAATTGGATCGGCATTCTCAGGGTGGGGACGGGGTAATGCAGCCCCAGAGAGACACAGGGACATTCTGTTTCTGCTCTCAGAAGCCTGCCTATCACTTCCTTTCTCCCTTGGCCCTCCAAGACCCAGGTCACAGGCAGTTTCTCTTGGGGCTTTGACAAAGCCACATGTCAGTAGGACCTCTGAATGACCTAAACTGGGTGGCCAACAAGAAACAGTTCAATCCAAGCCTCTTTTTCCTCTCATACAGCCTAAAGCAAATGCTAGAAAACAAAGCAAACAAAGCAAAGCAATAAATAAATAAATAAATAAATAATAAAAGATACTAAATAGACTTCCCATGATGACAAGGCAGCTGGAAAGGAAGTCCTCATCCTGAAGGAGAACAGTCACAGAATACAAAGGTCATCCTTATGTCCCCAAATAGTGGTCAGGGAAAACTGAGCCTGAGGGCTCAGTGGCTGGCCACATGTGGCACATGCCACTTTTCACTTCTGTGCATTTTAACAAAGAGTTTAAATCACTCATCCATATTTTCATCCAAAAACATGAGATGGGGCCCCTTTTGTATACAGGCCCCTGAGTCCCAGGTGAGGTGCATTGGAGAAAAACCTGGCAGGGTCTCTGGTAAGGAGGTCCCTGGCCCAGTGTATCTTGCCACCCTGTCTTCTTGTCAGTGCCCGCTCTGCCCCTCCCCCAGCTCCATCGAGCTGGCTGTGGGTCCTGCTGCTTCGCACACGAGCAGCCTGTCTTCTGTTCCCAAGGGGCAGGGCCCAGCACGTTCTGCTGAAGTCCTCCTGTGCTCCAAGGGGAGTCTGGGGACCTCCATGTGACCGTCTCATCTGCCCCCAGGATTGTATTCCTGTCCCTCCCTTACGCCCATGTCAGGGTCCCCTGCTAGCATGGCCCTTTCGCCCTCTCTTTTTTTTGCTACCTCAATAATGTCGCTTAAATCCATACCCATGTCTCCACTAGGCTCCTCTCTGGATATGGGTGGCCGCCCCAGAAGGACAGCTCACCTCTCTTTGAGCAGGGCACAGGGATCACAGTCTCATAAACTGAAACTTCTGCACATTTGCCAGTGTAACGATGTTTTTGTTTTTGTTTTTGTTTTGTGGTACTTGAGGGTTGAACCCAGGGCCTCCTGCATGCTTCTTGCAAGTGCTCTACCACTGAGCTGCACCCTAGTCCATTTTTAACTTTGTATTTTGAGTCAGGATCTTGCTAAATTACTCAGTCTGCATCTGGCCTCGAACTCTCGATCCTCCTGCCACCTCCTGAGTTGCTAGGATTATAGGCGTGTGCCACTACTCTTGGCTTGAATTTAAGTTTTTAATCTAAGTTCTTCCAAGACTGTGGCAATTGGCTAGAGGGGGGCAAAAGATGAAGAGTGGTTCTAAGTGTTGTTTAAATTACACTCTGGTTGTCAATTTGCTCCCTTTGACTGTGGAGACCTGTTGACACTGTAAACACTGTGATGTATGCTTGCTTAATTAAGCAGTAGCGCTAAATGTTTAGTAAATCTCATTCCTAATTATCTGTTCCGTCTCCAGAGACAAAGGAATTATTTAATTTCTTCTGCTGAACCTTGAAGTATCACTTCCCTGTAGTATTGACTTCAGATCTAATTATAGACTTTCCTCCACATTTTGGGGTCAAATACTCAGATGATAAATTATATCTTTGCCCCAATCGCTCTTAGGGTAGCAGGAAGTTTTCCATTTGTTTTGTCCACTCACCACATTGAAACCTGACTTACATAGTCAAGCTTAAATCTAACAACAAAGTGACTAGTTAAAATGTGCTATTTGGGGTTAGTTTGAAATGCTGATTAAATTGCAGGAGACAGTCCGTTCTGACTGCTGCTATTATTAGCATTTTCACTGGTGATGAAGGTGGTGGTGGTTGTTAGGTGCTATCGAGTCAAGTCCAGCTCATAGCAACCCTCACAGGGTTTTCAATGGCTGATTGTTTTGGGATTGCTTCAGCAGTGGATTGCCATATTCCTCTCCCATTTTTTGTGGTGTTGGGGATCGAATCCAGGGCCTCAGAGAGTGCAGAATAGTTCTCTACCAACTGAGCTAATGTATCTCTCTCCAAAAGTACAGACATTTATTTCAGCTCAGGGTTAGACTGCTCTGTCTGCAGGTTGCAGAACTGGGCTGAAAAGCCATTGAAGATCCTTTGTCATGAGCTCTTGGGGTTCGAAGCTGTGGCAGCTCTCACAGCAGAAGCCTGAAATGGAAGAGTGTCACCCATGCAAATAGTGCCACTCTCACCTCATGCCGTGTACTCCTCAGGGTGAGCCCCTGAAGACTGGCCCATTACAAAGCTCTCCACTGGGGGCCCCAGAACTGAGGCTGGGCCAGAGCCCTGTAGACCTCAGGCTTCGTGTTAGGAACTCTATTGTCCACACCAGAAGCAGCAGCCAGGCTTAGGAGCCTCTAGCCCTGACCCTGGCCAGGGGCCATCCTCATGCTGAGCAGCTCTGCAGAATCTGTATTTCCTAGGAAGGTCCAGGCCAGATTAGTGTCCTAAGGGGACAAGTCTGGCAGCAATGGAACACCACGCAAGATGGAGAAGACACAAAGGTAGGGAGATTCCCAAAGCTCAGGGAGCACAGAGGGGGCAAGGGAAGAGAAAGAATTTCTGCAGACAGGGGACAGAACATGAACAGAGGGTAAGGGGAGGAAGTGCTTGTTGAGGGGGCTACCAGGACACTGATATGCCAGTGATTTACAAACCTCACACCCAAGGCACAGCAAGTGACCAGTCATCACTGAATAGGGAGGACAGACAGTGGTCAGACATGACCTTTGTGTCTATATGGCCAAAGTCCATTTCTTAAGGAAGTATCACCATGAAAAAATATATACTAAAACCAGCTATATATGAGTTGAAATCCAAAATGCAAGAGTACTTTGAATTTGGGATTGTCATACTAGGGATGCTCAATGAATGAAGTATATGCAGATATTCCAAAATCTGAAAGAAAAAAAAATCTGAAATCTGAAACATTTCTAATCCCAAGCACTACAGATTAGGGATATTCAACATGTTTTACTATTTTGTTTCTCACTTATATGAGAGATTTTGCCCGTTCCCCGCCAAGGATATGAAACTTGCTCCTCAGTTGAAAGGTGATCTTGGATTTTACTCCAAAGAGGACAAGAACAACTTGTCTCAGTCTGTAGAGCAAATGATGCTTAGAGACATAGATATTTTTATTAATTTTGGGCCCAAATACTTTCAAAGCAAAATTGTTAGCTTTGTTGTTGTTGGTGGTGGTGGTGTTTTATACCTAAGGGCACCAAGACCCAAGAGCATTTGCGAATGTCTGATGCTTGCCAGATACGTAATTTATTCCAATTCAGAGCATCCTGAAGATGTCCAACATAAACCACCATTTGGAGAGACGAGACGTACTGAGCACTTGTGTCTCACTGTCAAAAATTACCACTCTCTGTTCAGACTCTATATTCCCAGCCTGATTTCCTTGCACCACCCATTCCAGCCTTGCTGTGCCCCCACAGTGCTGGGCGCAGGGTACGCAGGACTCAGCCCTCCCTGAGACCCTGAGGGTAGGGAAGGGCATTGCTCTGCAATTCTCTTCATCACTGTGAGTTCCACACCTGCAACTCGCCTGCTCATGATGAATGAGCAGGGGCTGTCACAGGAACAGAAGACCTAAGTGAAGGCACGCTGCTCCAGGCAGCAACACGGCGCTCCTCTGCGTCTCCCAGACAGACCTTCTGGCCTCCTGAGGCAGAGCTGCTGCCCTTCCCTCTCCAGCGGCTGCTCTCCCACCAGAACTCTGTGCTCCTTCCAGAGAGCCAGCGGGCTGGGCGGGGAGCCTGGACAGTGGGCGCCAAGCCAAGAAGCACCTCCTACTGCCCTGAGCATTGGAGTTTCCCTAGCCCCTCCTTGGCCCCTGCTCTTTGGGGATCTCAATACCTACAAGCCTTCACCTCCTGACTCAGAGATGGGCTAATACTAGGAAGATCACTAGCAAGCTGCAGAGCCACAGGTCTCTGTGCGTATTGGGTGTCACCTCACCCTGCTCCTTCTGAGCCCTAGACCTCCCCTATGGCCCAGCTCCACCTTTGTGACCCCCATGTCAGGCATGGGCACCACCCCACACATGCTTCCTGAGTGGACCCCTGGGTTTGTCCCAAAGCTCTCTCCTTGGCCCACACCCAGTTATCAGTAAAGACATCACATTTGACCTCTTAATCGATCCCTATTCCTACCGCCAAATTCAGTCCTTCACCATTCAAGCCGTGCAACTACAAAGGACTCCACATTCCCCGCCTTTGGGCTGCTCCCTCCAAATCCGAGCCCTATGCTGCCAACCACCCTAGTCCATCAAAAAAGAGTTGGACTGTGTCAAAGCTTTCCATGGCCCAAAGCATGAAATCACATTCCCCAACTTGCTGAGCAGTCAGCTCACCTGCATTGCAAGTCACACATTCAGATTCCATGCCAGACCTGACAAACCAGAATACCCTGGGCAGATTCTGGGGAATCTGCACATCAGCAGTGGCACCCATCATTCTGTTCATCAAGCAAGGTTGAGAACACTGGCCTCCAAAGTCAAGGAGAAACTCCTTAATATTCATTTGGCATAAGTTCCTGCGTGCATGATCCAAAGTGTCTGACCCCTAGTTATCCACTCCACTCTGCTCCCCCAGTGTCAGTCCAGCACTGGCCTCTCCCTCAGCCCATAAGGGACCCTCCTGTGCAATCTCACAGTGTCTTGTGTCCATCATTACCATTGCACACACTGGAAAATCCCTCCAACAGATGGAACTATGGTGTGTTCCCAGGTTTGAATCACTACACTGCCCTGGTGCAGAGTAAGTAATTGATGATATACTGCTATAGCATGAACGTATCCCCAAAGTTTCATGTGTTGACAACTTGCGCCCCAATGTAGTGGTATTGAGAGGTGAGACCTTTGGGAGGTGATTGGGTTGAGCCCTCATGAATTCATTCATGAATTCATGAGATCATGGGTTATATTGGGAGTGGCTTTGTTATAGAAGTGAACTCTCTAGCATGTTTGCTCTGTCTTGCTGTGTGATTCCCCCCACCATACTCATTATGACGGGCAAGAAGCCCTCATTAGGTGTAAGAACCATAAGCTAAATAAACTTTTATTATTTATAAATTACTCAGTCTCAGGCATTTTGTTATGTCAATGAAAAATAGATACATGTCCACTGAGTGAAAGGCTAAATGAATCCACCTAGTGCTAGGTGCTATTATTTTCCAATGCAGTTTCTTCACTGAGCCAAGCAAAGATTCTTCAACTGAAATAACAGATTCTATCCCCAAAGGCTGTAGTTCATTTCCTTATCACATTTGCCTTTCTTCTCTGGTTTGAATCTATCTTTCTGGAAGTGAGGTTCCCAGAGCTGGCTGTGTGGTCCCATTAGTGTCTCACCAGTGCAGTGCACACAGCACACTCGCCTTCCATTTCAGGGACACCAGGCTGATCTGACATAGACAGAAATAACACTGGCTGTTACCCTGTGGTGTCACATTGCACAGCACATCTAATTCACCCTCCATTACCGCTCTGAAGCTCTTTGCAGAGACATCCTCCCGGCCTCCCGGTGACTATCCTACCGTACTTGAGATTCATGTGCCCCCAATGTACTACTCAGCCTTCCTTCAAATTGAATCTCATTTTGTTATTTCCTGCCTACACTTCTTACCTCTCTGGAATCATTTTTATTATGTTTTAGTCCTCTCTGACGTTAAGAACATTTTCCAATTTTGCATTTTCTATAAAGTTCATTAGGGTGTTATGGGCTCCTTTCTCAACGTCATTAATAAAACAATCAAATTCAATCAAACCTAATGCTGACCCTCATGATTTCCATAGTAAACCTCTCCAGGGGCTTCTGACACCATGTGTTACTTAGGACTTTTCAATCCATTTTCTTCTTAGCAGGGGGCCTAACCCAGTGAAATCCTCACATGACACAAACCATGGAAGAAACCACATCTCTGACTTTGTCTTTTCTTGTACCTTTGCATAAGAAAGATGTCATTGACAAGTTCATCTGCTATGACAGATTCTCTATAATAAGCCAAGCAGGACTTCATTGTCCTTGAGAGATTCACACACTTTCACTCCTCATTTCCACTGTATGGTTTGTGTCACATCATACCAACAGCTCTTGGTGCACCCAGGACATGGCTTGCAGACAAACCCCAATGACTACTTCCCTGCTCTTCAAAATCCATGATCTCTACCACAGCTTAATGTTGTTCACAGCGAAAACATAAAACAGCACCCCTGGGAATTCCTTTGGTATACGTTTTATTTCACCAACCTGCTACTTATTTTTCTATCACCATACACACATGTTCTAGGGCATGCCCAGATTTGGAGGGAGAAACAAAAATATATGAGACAAAGTTAGAATGTAACACTGTAGATTTGGGGGTGGGTTAGTTATTTGGTTTGGCCTTGGGTTTTTTTTTTTTTTTGGTTCCGATTCTTATTTTGCAAGACATTCATAATGTATTTGACAAGCACATGACAAATAAGCAGGACTTTGTCAAGGTCGCCATTTAAGGGATGTAACTTGGATGTGACAGGCTAAGGATAAAGCATGAGGCCTTGGATACTGTTTCTAACTCCAGCCCTTCCTCCCTCACTCAAAAAAGCAAGTCAAAGCACAGTGATAAGTACTGGTATCATGACAATGGACTTGAGTCCACAGTGACATGTGTAAACAATGTAGATCTCCAAGCAAGGACACTTTAATCAGTATTCATGACGCTTTGGTTGTGGCACCCAATAACATTTATGGGCTTAATCTATTCAACAACCTGGCATGTGAGTTTCCCAGTAATGATCTTTTGCAGCCAGTGAGCTCATTCACTCATTCCTATCTCTTCCCCCCTTGGAGAAGAATCGCCAACCTGTCTCAAGTGGTGACCACTCATAGGTCAGAAAGAACTCCAGCTGAAGAAAAGTGAGAAGATTTTTAATAGAAAAAGCACTAAGTGGTTAGAAGCACATAAATGTCATACCTCAAAAAGAAAAATGGCAGATAATAAAACCTATAGGCCAATAGGCTTTTCATCTATCTCTGACAGCCTTCCCAAATGGATTTTTAAATAAAGACCTTAAGAAACTCAAAAGGGAAAAAGTAACTTAATAAGAGACATTATCAGAGAAATCCCAATTGATTTTCTGATAGGTTGTCCAGTGAGGATCATAAAAAAAGAAAAAACGGCATGGAGACCATGCCCAGCAAAAGATGGGTTTTTATTAAGGCAACTTATAGTCTCTAACAGTTGGTATAGAGACTAGATAGAATAGTGTGGTCAAGATAAAAACCCAAATGGTAAAGCTAAAATTCATAGTAGTGTCATACAAAAAAAAATACTGGTAGGTGATTCACTATCTCTACAGTACTAGCCAATGTGATATGGTTAGAAAAAATAATGAGACATAAATTCACAGACACATTGAGAAACAAGAAAATAAAGACTACATCTGAAATAATAAGGTAGCTCATTATATTGCCAAATACAAGGCAACAAAAGTCTAACTTTTCTATCTATCAGCAATAACCAATTTGAAACCTATATGTGTGCATATATGGGGGGAAAGGTAGATCCTCATTACAACTATGAAATAATTAGAAACAAACATAGTAAACATGTTTAAGAGTGACATAAGGACATTTTTACAGCAAGCCATAAAAAAATCTGAATATATGAAGGAACACAACAGATTCCTGGATAGTAGCATTTAAAAATAATAAAGGTATATAAGATGCTTCTACAGTTTGGACACACTATGTGCCATGAGGGTTCATGTGCTAGAGGTTTGGTCCTCAATGAGAGAGTATTAAGAGGTGAGGGAACCTCTTAATAAAAAGTGGGGTCTAGTGAAAGGTGGGCTGAGAGTTAGCTCAGTTTGTAGAGTGCTTGTTCTGCATGCTCAGAGGCCCTGGGTTTGAATCTCCGGTTTCCTGTCTCACCACATGATCTCTCTTTGCATATGCTCCCATCAAGATGCCTGATGCCACACTGAGATGCAGCCAAGGGGACCTTCAACAGAGCCAAGCAGAGGGGCCACCCCACCTTAGACTTCAGCCTCCCGAAGTGTGAGCTACAGAACCCTCTTTTCTGTATAAAGAACTTAACTTCAGATATTTTGTCATAGCAACAGAAAATAGCATAACACAAAGGCATATACCAAACTTGAAGTAATTTAAAAACTCAGTAAAATACCAATCAACCTCAACAAACATAATTTCCACAAACAAAGTAAGTTGTTGCTCAATATTAGCTTAAAGAAAACTTAAATATGTAAGAATAGCTAAGATACTGATTTAAGGAATAATGAGGAGACTTGTCCTATTCTATGATTAAAATAGTGTCATATTAGTGAGATATACACATTTCACTCTATAGCACCTAACAACAACATACACATTTCATATTTAAATTTAGAAATTTAGCTTATGAAAAATGTACATTTCAAGACAGTAAAATATCTCATCAATAGATAGCATAGGGACAGGTTGTCATTTAGAAACAAAAAGTAAATTAGCTACTACATACCTAAAAATAGATTTCAAAGGGTTGAAAGAGTAAAGATTTTGTTTAGTCACTGAAAAATATTAGAATTTTATAAGCTTAGCATGGGAAATATTTTCCAAGATTAGACACAAAACAAAGGTACTATGTGCAATTTATCAAATGTAAATTTGATGTTGTTGTTAAGTTCCGTTGAGTTAGGTCTGACTCAGCGACCCCATGTACATGTCCCATGTACAACAGAAGGAAACACTCCCAGACACTGTGCCATGCCTGGCACTATGTCAGTGCTTCTCTGCTATTCATAGGGTTTTCCATGGCTGATTGTTTGGGGAGTGGGCTACCAGGTCCTTCACCCAAGCGTACAGCACCCAGTATTACCAGATGGTCTCCCATGCAAGGACTAACCAGGTCAACCTTGTTTAGCTTCTAAGATCAGATGGATCGGACACCAGGGTGGCATGACTGTAGACAAATCTAAGTTATACTTCAGTGAGAAAAAAAAAGAGTACAGGAAAAAAGATTATCATAACAGGAGAAATGACAAATTTAACCACATTAATATTCCAGAAATGTGAATTATATATATGTTAAGAGAATATATAAACAAAGTAGAAAGATCAGTGACAAAAAAGAAGAAAATTTTGTACCACAAATGATAGCTAAAGAATTAATGATTAGAAATATATACACATGCACACGCACATACACATAGACTGAAGAGAAGGACAGCACCCCAATTGTGGACAACAATGATCACGAATATGCAATTCCAAAAAGAAATTTTTTAAACTGTCAATAAACATATGAAGAAATGATTATTGTTGCTAGGTACTGTCAAGCTGGGTCTGACCCATAGCAAGCCTCATAGGGTTTTCAATGACTGATTGTTTCAAGATTGCTTTGGGAGTGGGTTGTCATATCCTTCGCCTGTTTTTGCAGTGCTGTGGGTCAAACTCAGTCCTCAGAGAATGCAGAGCAGTGCTCTAGCAACTGAACTAAATCCCAGCCTCCTATGAAGAAATGCTATAACCACAATAATAGCTGAATAAACAACAGAAATTAAACTTACCAAGTTAAATATAATCGTTGAAATTAAAACAACAATGAAATATTTTTCCCATCATTGTGATAAATAATGGAAAAGATTAATAATATTGACTGTTAGTGAGGCTTCAGGGAAGTAGACATTGTCATGCAATGATGGTCAGAGTATCAATTTGTAAAGTCTCTTTGACAGTAGCGTTTTGGCAATGTCTATTAAAAATTTAAATATATATAGCCTTAGGCCCAGCAATTCTTTTCCAGGAATCTACCCAACAGAGAGACTTGGAAAGTGGACAAAGCTGTTAACTAAATCACTGTTTGTGGTAGTGAAAAATTGGACGTTTCCTAAGTAACCATCATGGGGGGATGATTAAATGCAGTCTGGTCTTGTCTCACTAAATGTCAGTTACAAAAATGCATGTAATCTCATCAACAGTAATCATACAGCAATACATGTACTATATGGTCAAAGCATGTGTCTGTGGGTGTGCATGAATTCCAATAGAAGAGGGACTTAAAAGAGCTAAACCAAATCATGGACAGTGATGGCCTCTGGGGAGTATGGGGGCATGAGGTTGGGAATAGGGAGAGACAGACTTCCACACTTCAGTGTTTGCTTTGTTTGCCTCTTTTGCTCACGATATTTTTGACATCATTCCTATGCCACAGTAGCTTACAAAAACAGTGCAGTGACTGCAATATTGTGTCAGTAGCACTAGCAACAGAGTCTGCAGGAGGCCACAGGTGAAAGAACTTTCCACAGCTTACTGCACTCAAGAAGGCATAATGGAAAAGGAGGGACAATTGTGAGACTTCAAATAATACACACAAGTGGAATAAGCCAAGGGAAAGAGACATGAGGTCTGTCAGAGAGGCTGCCAACATTCACTACACCATGTCTACCTCAAAGGCATCCACAAGAGATGCTAATGCCACCTAAAGAAGAGCCCTTCAAGCATTCTTGACAAGTATTTATTGAGGGTCAGTTTGTGCCAGGTATTGTTCCAGACATCCATTGTCATCATCCTGGTGATCCTCCTCCTCAAAAACTGTATTATTGTATTAGTCTCTATTCTCTTGTGAAACAGAAGTAACACACTTAGAAATAATGTCTTACCAGCTATCTGGGCATCCCTCAGCCCAGTCAAGTTAACACGGAGAACTAACCACCACAATTTTGTAGACCAATGCATGGGGAAAGGGCACTTTTCAATGCTGGTGAGAATGTAAATTTGTAAACTATTCCTGAAGTCAATTCACATCTCTACCTGGTTTCACTCTTTAGGTGGGGTATACCCTTGGACTCAGTGGTCTTATTTTAGGACTTTATGCTAAGGACAGAGACATTTGTGGAAGTAAATTGAGCAGGATTTAGTGAAGCTTAAATGTCCAGTAATGATAAGTAGGAAGCTAAATTGCAGCATATCCACTCCACAGAATACCATACCATTAAGATGATGTTATGGAAGGAATATTAAGGAGAGAAACTGTGCACACTAGTAATGTCAGCAAAACCAGATGCAGAGCAGTGTTTATTGTAAGATTGCAATGAGGCTTTATATTTTTATCTACATAAAATACTGGCAGGATTGACACTGAAATGTTAGGTTGCACCTGAATGGAAATAGAGGGTCATTTAATTTTCTTCTTTAAATCCTTTCAGCATTTTCCCATGTTTTCTGTAATTGGACATATTATTTTTGCAATAGAAAACAACCAACATATGGGAATCAGGACAAATAACAAGAGCCTACACTCCCAATGGCAAGGACTCTGTACCAGGAACCATTCTGGAAATATCTCAGCCAAGTCACCCTCTGTCTGCTGTGCCAGGAGCTTGCAACAGCCAGATGAGTAGAGACCAGGCCCAGCCTTTCTTGCTAGGAGTTCACACTGAAGGACAGTTTTCCCTCACACTGAAAGCATGGAGGGATGGAGCATATGACCAAGTCCATGGTGAAAGGCAAGGGGTGGGTAGAGTTAAGATATCCCAAGAAGTGTTCCGTTCTCTCATGGATGGTTTGAGAAGTGAGTAAAAAGGAGGGAAATAGAGTGTGTGTGGTACAAAAGAAGACTGGGGCCTGGGCAGAGGGGCTGGGAAGAGGAATCGTGAAACACCTCTGTGAGTTCTTATTTAATATTCAACCCCAAATACATTTAGCCACAGAATTTATCATTGCACTATTTCTGGTTTAGTTTTCTATGTAACAACTATTAACATGAGGTGGTTTAGGAAAACAAGGCCCCTGGGGATGAGCAGGACAAAGGGCCTACGAAAGTCACTGAAAGAAGGTCAGAGCGCCAAGCCTGCCCCAGCCCTCCCCGGAAAGGACAAGCACGGGGCCAGGCTCCACAAGTTCCTCTTGTGTGGAGAGAACTCACTCCACCCCAAACAAGTCAGTCTAATGTCATGCCATTAGTTAAGGTTGCCTCTCCTTAACCCCTTAGCATAGTATCATGGTAGCCTACATGGAATGTTCTAGAAGTTTTTGTTATTGTTTCCTAAGGCTTTGAATTTTCCCATTAGCAAACTATGGTCCTGCCCAGAGGCTGAGGCAGGGCAGACGAAAGGAGGGAGGCCCCTCTGCTAGGAGATTAGGCCCCCTGAGAGCGGGGAGGTCAGAGGAATGTGGGAGCAAGAGAGAGAAAGGGAGAACAGAGAGACAGAGAAACAGAGGAAAGAGGAAGAAGAAGACAGTGAGCAAAGGAAGGGGGAGCTGAGGTAGAAAGAGAAACAGGAGGAAGAGGGATAGAAAGAGAAAAGAAGGGGGAAGGGAGGGACAGAGGAGGAAGTGAAGGGGGAAAAGATCTTTATTTCCAGGGAAGTCTTACAAACAACCCCAAGTTTTTGGAGTATGTTCTCAAATAAATGTTCTAGAAAGAACTCAGCTTCACTCACTGAACATGGATTCACATTAAATGATAAACTAGATGATCACACTTTCCTAAAGGTAATAGACATATTTATATAGTCTAATTGGCAGAGCCTTGCTGCTACCAAGAAATTTAGTGTACAATTCCACAATATGCTGACATGACAACAAAAATTACATATGTAGTACACACAAACTCACACAAGATCTCATGCTTCAGAACCAAGTGATACTCAGTGTGAGCTCCCTCCTCAACCCTGTATTTTTTTAATTTAGTTTTTTGTTTTCTGTGCCAAAATACATATTTGTACTAGTAGTCATTTGTTTTCCTGAATTAATTAAGAACAAAAAGTGCACAATATTTTAGTTAATATGTTATTCTGGGCTTACAAGCATTAGTATAACGGCAAGCAACGGCTTTAGAGGCCACCCACACAAATTATTTCACTTTAACGTGCTCCTTAATCATAGAGGACATTAAAAGTACCTTTTACAACTGTGTTTAATCCCTTTAAAGAGCTTGTCAAAACACCATCACTAGGGCCTTTCATATTATATTATATAAGTAATGAAGTTGACTCTTTTTTGCGTTTGGGACTATCAGCTCTACTCTGTCATCCTCTGGATCTTGTGCTAAACTAAATCCAAGTTCAAAGCAATCAAAGACGTCATTTGAGTACACAGCAGAAAGTCTTATTAAAACTACGAGAGGTGTCTTCTTGAACAAAGCTTTGGTGATTGACAATGAGGACCCTCCACTATGGCGCTCAGAAGCCAGGATGTTCTAGGTCTGTGGCACTTGGCACTTGCCCACTACCTGCCTCCAGGAAGGGAAGGCTACCTCCACCCGCTTCCTGATGAATTTCACAGCAAGCTATGGCCTGAGGTTGGCTCAGTTCCCCTGGGCAAAGGATCAGAGCCACCAGCCTGCCTCCTTCCTAGGCTGGCAATTCACATCAGGACCTCCCAGCACGGCCGCCTCCACCTGGCACCACAGCCGAGGTGATCAAGGCCACACAGCCCTGAGCTGGATGCTGGGCACCGACAAAGATGCTTTCCTTAGCCAAATTCTGCCAGCCTCACCCTGGACCTGTGAACATTCAGACTCATGGTTTCTAGCAGCTGAGGGCCATATGCCTAGGGCGACCCAACTCTCCACAGAGTGCCCGCCTGAGAAAACTCAAGGTGCCAAAGAACCAACTGTTGGTTCCAGCCAGCACCGGAAGATAGCCCAGCCCCCAGGCTCCTTGGGAAGGAAGGAACCTCCCTTCCAGAAGCTTATTACAATCCCAGAGTCCCTACCCCTTAATGGGGAGACTAGTTGTAATTTTCCCCCTGCCTGACCCTGCTGAGTCCCTGCTCATGCACCTCCTCCCACCTCCCTCCTTCTCACTCCGAAGTCCCCAATCTCCCTGCACAAATCAGAGTTCATTCAGTCTGTGCTGGACCCTACCTGATTGAGATAGTAACTACTGAGTGACTCTGCCCTGACCCCGTCACTAAGGTCTGCAGCTCTTCATCTAAGGGCACACAGAGCCAGCCTTTCCAACATGAGCCAGGTTCTGCCCCAAGGGTGGGTGGCTGGCTGGCCTGGGAACAGGCCCTCGTTCCTTTCTGTCCTGCTTTCTATACCCCCTGCCAGTCCCAATGTCTGAGTAAAGATCAGTCCTCATGCCCACAGCTTGACACACGTGGCTGTGGCCCACAAAGCCTGGTGAGGTGTGCTCCAGCCCAGCAGAGGCAATGGGGCACCCTGCATGGCAACAGGAGGGAGGACCACGGACCTGCCCCCACACCTCTCCCTGGCCACCCGGCGCACCCTCACCTCTCATCTCGGTCGCTGAGGAGCCATTGGACCAGGCTGTCCACTTGTTCCTGTGTTTGCTGATTTCCTGGACCTTGCAGACGTACTGCCCCTGATCGGCTGGCCGGAGGGTCAGCACGGACAGCCTGTAGCGCATCCCCCGCCTCTCCTCAAGCAGACGCAGCCTCTCCCGGTTGGCACCGCGGCTGAAGTTGCCGTAGTACTGCACAATCCGGAGTTTGGTCATCTTCACCATCAGGGCCTCCTGGGCATTGGCACGTGCAAAGAACCAGCGCACGGCCAGCAAGCTGTCCTTGCGCCTCTTCTGGGAGACGTGGCAGAGGAGCGTGGCATTTTCCCCCTCCAGGTAGTCAACCACAGGCCCTGGCGACACCGTGACGTTGAGAGCCCCACAGACCTCTGCAGAGGGAAAGGGGGATGGAGAAAATGAGGAGTGAAGGCATGACCTGTCCTCCTGTGCCCAGTCCACAGTCAGGGGCCAGGGCAAGGCCTCAGTGCCATCAGGGCCTGGGTGTTCCACACGGCCACATAGGTAGTGGCCCCGCACACTCCATGGTGGTCAAAGGAGGGGTCTGGGGGCTCCCACACTCTATCTATGGATGGTCTCATTCATCTGAAGTGCCAAACACTCACCACCCGACCAGGAATATTTTTTAAAACAAATTTAACTAGTGGCTGACATTTAAAATTCAGATTTCACATACAAATTGGGATTTCTGGAATCTCTTGAAAATGTCCAGCTCATACTTCATCTTCCCTACCAGTCTCCCCAAGGCCTGCTTTTACCAGTGTTGACAGGGCTGTGGGGCGGAGCTGCCCTGAGGCAGGACAGGACAGGGCCCAGCCTGCCTTCCACACCACTGCTCTGTCTTAGCCATTTCAGTTCTAACCAAGGCAGATAATCAGAGATGCTCAGGCAGAATGTTAAACTCGTACCAGTGGCCTGGAACTACAGTGGTCACTCAGCATCTTCCTTGGGTTGGGGATTTATGACTCAGAGGTGAAGTGCAAGAATAAAGAATGAATGGGCCAGCCAGGCGCTGTGGCTCATGCTTGTAATCTCAGTGACTCAGGAGGCAGAGGCAGGAGGATCACAAGTTCAATGCTAGATGCAACCTGTATAACTTACCAAGACTCTGTCTCAATATAAAAAAGGGGCCCGGGGGTGCAACCCAGGGGTAGAGAGCTTGCATAAGTATGAGCAATGCCCTGGGTTCAGCACCCTAGTATTGGGGAAAAATAAAAAGCCTAAGGAACAGGGAGGGATGGGGGATGAAGGTTCTCCTACCACCAAAGGATCCTTCAGAATTCCAGGTCCCTTCACTACTCATACATCTGTCCCTGGGGTGACCTTTGATGGAGCCCCCACCCCCAGCTCTCACCCAACCACCCAGTGAGGCTGACCTCAGTGAGGCTGGATTCTGGTGTCTTTTCGCAGGAGTGACAATTCATGGTGAACTGCAGCAGGGCGGTGCAGCCATGCTGCCCTACAGCTCCCAGGAGGAGCCTTCCCCTGTCCTCTGGTTTAGATGTGTCCCCTCCAAGTTCATGTCTTAGAAACTTGATCCCCAAAGTCCTAGGTTAGTGGTAGTCAGAGACGGGGCTTTCGGTTGCAGTTAGGGTTAGATGAATTCATGAACATGGCACAGGTGATGGCATTAGTGGCCTTATAAGAACAGGAAGAGAGACCCAAGCTGGTTCTGTCTTGCCATGTCATGCCTCGTTTCTCTAGAAACAATCCCATGGATGTCAGAAGTCACTCCCAAGGGGCCAAAGAGGAGGGATTGC
>VMDO01007412.1:0-41507 GCA_007922755.1 Pedetes capensis
TTAGGAAGTCATCCTACAAGGCCAGTATTACTGATACTAAAACAAGAGAGAGACTCTACAAGAAAAGTAAACTACAGACCAATATCCCTTATAAATATAAAAATTTAAGTCCTCAAAATATCATTAAGTACAAAATACTATTAAATCAAATCCAGAAACATATAAAAAAGATTATATACCATCATCAACTGGGATTTACTGTAGGAATGCAAGGTTGGTTTCACATACAAAAATCAATCAGTTTAATACATAATAGTGAAAGACCAGGAAAAAAATGGATTCATAAAAAAGCATTTGACAAAACTCAATAATAAAAGTTATCCTTTCATGATAAAAATACTCAACAAAGAAGTAATGGATGGAAACTTCCTTGGACTTGTCAAGGGCCTCTACAAAACTCCACAGCCTACATATTTAATTGTGAAAAGCCAGATGTTTTCCCTTAAAATCAGAGAAAAATAGGAATTATTCTCTAATATTTATATTTAATATTGATCTGAAGTCACCAGCCAGGGAAATTAGGCAAAAAGAAAAAATTCCATCTAGGTTGAAAAGAAAGGAATTACTATTAGTATATGATATAGTTTTACATATAAAAAATTCTAAGAAATCCATAAAAAAAAACCCATCAGGACTAATATATGACTTTAACAAGGTTATAGCATATAAGATCAATATGCATCAATTGAATTTCCATACACTAGCAACAAATCATCCAAAGATGAAATAAAGAAAGCAATTCCACCATAATAGCATCTGAAAGAATAAACACTTGGGTTCAAAACTAACAAAAGTGAAATATTTGCACACTAAGAACTACAAAACACTATTGAAAGGCACTTAAAAAGACCTAAATGAATGTAAAGAACATTCAATCTTTATGGACTGAAAGACTTAATATTGTTAAAATAACTGCTATGGTATAAATATTTGTGTCCCTCCAAATTCCTATGTTGAAATACTAATCACTGAGGTGATGACATAAGGAAGTGAAGCCTTTGGGAGGTGATTAGGTCATGAGAATGGAGACCTCATGGTTGGGATAGTTGTCATTGGGTGCCATCAAGTTGGATCAAATTCATAACAACCCTTCATTGGACTACACAGTGAGAAGCAATCATGTACAAACCAGAAAACAGGGCCTCACCAAATACTAATCTACCAACACCTTGATCTTGGACTTCCCAGCCTCCAGATTTGTGAGAAATAAGTTTCTATTGTTTATACGCCATCCAGTCTGTAGGACTTTGTTATAGTAGCCTGAAAAGAGAAAGACAACAACAATACTCTCAAAAATTGACCTGCACATTCAAATTAATCCTTATTAAAATCTCAGTTTTTAGTTCTGCAGAAACTGCCAAGCTGATTCTAACATTGATATTCAAAAATATTCTAGCATAAGGAAAGACAAAAACCCTATCTCCAGAATTTTTTCCCATAGAGCCATTTAGTTTGTTAACATAGTGTCTACAGACTGAAATTTTTAGTGCATCTCTCTAAAGCCTAAGCATCAGACAGATTTCAGTTGTGTTTTCTTTGACATTATAAGCAGAGATAGGATATCAGCTGGGAGTTGCTAATCTGAAGACAGAACATGGCTTGATAAAAGCATAAAGATAAAAAATTGTATTCATAAGATTTTAGAGAATGCAGCTGTTGCTCCTCCCATTATAAGATTGGAATATGCTTTTGAAAGCAAAGGTTGTCTCATAGCACAAACGTGTAGTCTGAAGATTTGTTTAAAGGAACAAAGAGACAAATATTTCTTCCCATCTGCAAATGGCTGTGGCTGCTGAGCAAACCCACATGGTAAAGAAAACCACCCAGCTCTATCTTGAGGGCTCCAGAGAGCTCCACTCACCATCCATGAATGCACATTGGTGAGTCTGTTGCCAAAACTTAGGCAAGATTTAACATGCTGTTAACTTCCCAAGAAAGAAGGAAATGAAACTGTGTCAGGCTTGCTCATATCTACATCTTAGTTATAGAGCAGGTAAAAGAAAATACCCTTCAAGAAGGCAAAGTTGATATGACTTTTAACTCTGCCACTCACCAAGCAATTTTCTCTCTCCAAAATGTAAAGACAGTACCTGTAAATTGTGATAATTGAATTTAAAATGTTATCTTCCCAATTGCTTCTCTGAGTAACTTACAAGGTAAGGTGGGCAACATGATCCTAATAATGAGGTGTTTTAATCATTTAAAAATTAAGATAACTTTCTATTTGTAAGATTGCTTTGGGATATTTCTGTGAGGATTAAGATCAAAGTTCCCTGTGATTTGAGCTTTCTTCTTCATTCCTAAGGAAAGGAAGGAAGGAATAAAGAGGAAAGCTTGTAAATATCAGAGTTGCCTCCTCTATTCTGACCAATTGTGCTGCTATTCGTTGATCTGGAAGCTTTTCCCATCTCCACTTCCACACTTGAACTTAACAGAGAGGCTAATAGCACAAACTGTGGTGGTACCTCTGCTACCAAAAGCACATGCCAACTTAACAGTTTGTGCAAAACTAACTCTAAGAAATTTACCCCAGAGCCTGGCGCAGTGGCACACACCTGTAATCCCAGCGGCTCGGGAGGCGGAGCCAAGAGGATCACAAGTTCAAGACCAGAGGCAGTCTGTGTAACAATGAGACCCTATCTCAAAGAGTAAAAAAAATGGGCTGGGGGCACAACTCAGTGGTCCTGGGTTCAACCCCAAGTACAGCAAAAAAAAAAAAAAAAAAAAAAAAAAAAAAAAAAAAAAAAAAAAAAAAAAAAAAAAAAAAAAAGAAAAGAAAAAAGAAAAAAAAAAAGAAAAGAAAAGAAAGAAAGAAAGAAATTTACCCCAGTATTTCAATTATTTGCAACTCTGTATTTCAAAAATGTCTAAGTAACTATTGTTTTCCTTTTTGCTTCACCCCTCCATGAATTATATTATTGGTTAATCTCATTATATTGATCAGTAAGCAAAGAAATGCATTAATTTTCTTATTCAATGAATTGAAAATGCCAAGAGCTCTAGTGAAAGCACTGTAAAACCCCAAGAGTTTCTGCCTTCTCCATGTAATAGCTAAAGTGACAGAAAAATTTTAATTTATATTTGGACTGTCAGTTCAGTCTTCCTAAACTTTCATATATCTACAGTCGTACCACCATGGTGTCTGACCTTGTCAGATCTCAGAAGCTAACCAGGGTCAGGCAGGGTTGGTCCTTGGACAGGAGAGTGCCTGGAATATAAGATGCTATAGTCTTGGGAGAAGGACCAGGCAGACCACTCTAGAAACAATCAGCCATCAAAAACCCTATGAATAGCAGAGGAGCACTGATGTAGTGCTGGGCATGGCCCAGTGTCCGGTAGTGTTTCCAACTCACTATGAGTCAGACCCGACTCAGCAGCACCTAACAATACAACTTTCATACATAACATACTTTGAAAAAGAAAACATTATCAAGTAGGAAAGATTTCCTTTATAACTTGGAAAAAAAATGAAGGGGAAATAAACACCAAACAGGCAATTCCATTCTTTTGCCTAGCTGTAAATGGCTAACACAAAACTTCCTTATTTTCTAATTAATAGCCATAGAGCTGGTCTCAAGAAACTATGCATTAATAGTCAATACAATACAAAGGTCCAGCATCACCATGCAAACAGGAGAGAGAAAGTCCTATTATAAATTACACTACACTTGAGGCTATAAAAATCCTCTTTTTAATTAACTGAAAGAATGAGGCAAACAAATGCTGAGCTTTTATAAGTGGTTACTGAAGTTTGGGGACAAATGATATAATAATTTTTAATATATCATTGGTAAGCTGAGTACTACTAATCACCATCTCAAAGGGGTGGGGATCATCTTGAACAAATTCCATAAAGATCATTGTTGAAGATTTTGGAGTCTGCACTGCTTCACTGTTGCTCCCTATTATAGCAGAATCCAGAAACATCTCTTGCAAGAGCAGGACATTTTTTGAAGAACAAAGATGCTTATCCAAACTTCTTAGATTGAAATCACAACAGAAAAATTCAATACTACATTCAATTCAACACATGTGCCTATTTTCTCTCTTGCAGAGAAAGGCATTTGCTTTAGAAATGGTTTCTTATTCAGGGACTCCAGACTCCAGGGTCTGTTGGCAGATTCATTTGCATTTCTTTAGGAGTGACTTTTACATTGGTCACTATCTCAGATGTTGATAACTATCATATTATCATAATGATAATGAAATCATTATTGATATGCTATTTAGTTTCCTAAGAAAATCTTATTACACATCTACAGTGTGATAATGGTAACTTCAAAGCTCTTTTTGGTCTCTTATCCAAATCTATCGCTTACTGTGGGCCAGCAGATTGGAGAGTAAACATCAGAACAAAAGTAGGAAATACTTTGGTACTATTAAAGAGCATGATTCAAGATAGGGGAAAAAAACTGATTCTCAGGAACATTCAGGAATATGGTTGTCCTTTAACCAAATTAAAAGTGTCAAAGCAAAACTAGAGATGATTTGGTACCTCGTTACTGCTCTTTATTTTCCAAACTCTCTCTCCTTGGTGCCTTTTTAATGACATGGATAATCTCAACAACCTGTTCCTCCTAATGTACAGAATCTACAGTCAACACCCATAGAAGCAACAGTCAAAAAATCGAAAAACCCATTGCACTGGGAAAATCTATTGCAAAAGACCTCTTTAAAGTGTTAAAAAGTAAAGATCTCACACTGAAGACAAAGGTGCATCTGATTCATCCCATGGCATTTCCAGTAGCATCATAGGCTTTTGAAAGCAGGATAGTGAATGAGGGACACAGAAGAACTAATGCTTTGGAATTATAGTGCTGGAGATGAATATCAAATATATCATGGATGGTCAAAAGAAACAACAGATTCATCCTAGAAGAAGTGAAACTAGAATGCTCCTTGGAAGGATGGCTAGACTGTGTTTTAATGTATTTTGGACATGTTGTAAGGAGAAACCAGTCCCTAGAGAATGCCTGCAGCCATAGCCCTGTGGCATCCTATCCCGTCAGATCTAGGAAGCTAAGCAGGGTCAGGCCTGGTTAGTACTTGGATGGGACACCGCCTGGGAACACCACATACTATAGGCTTGGGAGAAGGACCTGGCAATCCCCTCCCAAAAATCTATCTGCCATTGAAAACCCTATGAATAGCAGAGAAGCACTGACAATAGTGTTTCATCTGTTATACCGAGGGTCGCTACGAGTCGGATACCGACTCGGCGGCACCTAACAACAACAGAAAAACATAGACAGAACCCTCCATAGCCAGTGTTCTGCCTTGAGACAGTGATGGTTTCAGATCTAAATAGTCCCTACATCTTACTTGGGACCCCACTTCACATTTTGCTAGGGTAATAAAAAGATAAGGAAAACAGCATCTGTAGTACCCCCATAGGTTTTCCTTAAACTCCTTGCCACTCACCCTAGGTGGACGTGGAGGTCATAGTATCTGGTTAGCAGCAGCAGCACTGGAGTCAGATGCTTTTCCTGCCAAACCAGGGCTGTATCTACAAGAAAGACATAATGTTTGAGATAGTGGCAGGTCAACAGAAAAAGAGGAAGACCTTCAACTAGATCAATTGACACAGTGTCTGCAACAATGGGCTTAAACATAAAAAAGATAGTGTGCATGGCACAGTGTCAGGTGATGTTTCATTCTACTGTACTTAGTGTCACCATGAGCCTGACCCAACTCAATGGCACCTAAAAACAACACAAAGGAAAAGAGAAAATATAATTTATGAGAATCTTAGTTATGTTAAAGAAAAGGCTTGCAAGCAGAAAGACTGAAAGCAAACCACCAGATCATAAAAGCTATCAAATGACTAGAAGCATCCCAGAAACAGAGAAAAGGCATCATGTAGAAATTAAGCCAGGTCCAGGTGCTCAATCTATGCCAACACAGTTCAGTCCCAACACTATCTTCCTCTGTCACTATGTGGCTGTGTGGTGTCTACTGCTGCCTTTCCTGTTTTATCAGTCATCAGTACCACAATTACAGGGGAACAGAGCTTAAAATGAGATTGAAGGATGATTTGGGACTATAGTGAAGTTCTGAACAGGGCCTCTAGATGGCACTCTTTCTTATCAGTCGTCAACCTGAGTTTTACTTCCTATCTTTACAATAAATGAATACAATTCATTTTGTATTTTGAGACGTTGCCCTATACCATCTTGTTAGAAATATGGATGCGTATATAACACATCGAAGTTCACCAAGGGCACTTGTACTATTGACTTAATAATATTTTTTTTTAAAAAACCCTCTATCGCCAGGGTACCTCTGTTCCTGCAGTTGTCCTGACAGAACCCTCCATAGCCAGTGTTCTGCCTTGAGACAGTGATGGTTTCAGATCTAAATAGTCCCTACATCTTACTTGGGACCCCACTTCACATTTTGCTAGGGTAATAAAAAGACAAGGAAAACAGCATCTGTAGTACCCCCATAGGTTTTCCTTAAACTCCTTGCCACTCACCCTAGGTGGACATGGAGGTCATAGTATCTGGTTAGCAGCAGCAGCACTGGAGTCAGATGCTTTTCCTGCCAAACCAGGGCTGTATCTACAACTGATAGATTAATGACCTTGCAAATAACACCATCTTTGTGTGTCATTAATGACTCTAAGGATGATTCTGTGAAGCTCACAACTAGTCCTCAAGTCACTACAACACCAGCTCTTATTGTACCTCACACACACACACACACAATATTCTCTGGATGAATGGCCAGTCCCCCCAAAGCCAGCCCCCATGCTGCTTCTCTATGGGCCTTCTCATATACACTCAGTTCTTAGGAAACCAAGTACCTTTCTCATGCTTTGTGGGGGATCACGTTTCAGCTCTACTGCCCTGAGCACAATCAGGATGTGATTACACTAATCAGGGTTGGTTGTAGGGTAGAAAACTGAAGAAAGTTGATGGAATTTCTTTCTTTCATGATTTAAATAATCTTTAGTGAATACATTTTTTTAAGCCTAAGGATTCTCAAGAATTCACAGTTTTGGGGTAACTATAAGTATTTCAGAGTGACAGAGTAAAAATCAGTGTTCCATTAAAATTTATTTCATTTTATCTCATTTCAATACCAATTTTCTGGTCTTAACTGTGGGCTTTCCATTTGCCAAAGCTAGACTGAAATGGGAATTGCAGATTGATCCCTACACAGATTGGAGGCTCTGACAAACAACACAGGTGGACTTTGAAGGCTCTTAAGAAAACACACAGATGACCTCCCAATAACCCTTTGTCCTCAAAGCCAAGACTCCTGTGCTTGTTTGAAATTAAGAATTCTCATGAATTCACTCTTCTCTGTGTTATTTTTCTAATAGCTTATCTTGCTGAGACATAACACAACAAAGGTCATAGATGCCATACATAAAAAATGTAGTCATATAAGTTGTATTAAATAATTTAAATGGGCCATTTAACTGACCCTTTGGATTTTTGTTCCATAAATCCAAAGTTTGTTTTAGTTGTTTAGTCCATCTATGGTTCAGTTTTTACTGACTCTTCCTCATGACCCAGGAATGGCAAGAAAGCAACCATAGCTATGTATTTACCCAGAAAAATTTTATGCTAACATTTTCCCCAATTTTGCTCAAATGTTTAGTGCTCCATAAAAATCAAGCTGTATTGAATGAGTTCTCTAAACACTACCAAATGTAGTTTTCTAGGAAGAAGGCTGCCAATTTTTTAAGACACAAGATTATGCTTCCAGACAGCCCTTTCCTGAAGGGTGAGTACTAAATGGGTTTCAATCCTTGTTTGACTCTTCAGTGTACACTGAGCAGCCCTTTCTAGAGAGGAGACCAAGAAATCGACATTCATGCAAAGGCTCACTTGAAGGCCTCAGAGATAAAACAGTTCACTCTAGAATTGAGCTATGGGAACTTGGGGTCCTCTATTAACCCATATATTTACAAATCAGTTTCTTCCTGTTGGACAAAATGCCTAAAATTCCATCTCTGGAAAAGTTTTGTAGTTCCCTATCCTAATCCAAATGTCTTTGAGATAGGCATAGTTTTCAGGGTTATTATCAATATTTGCATTCCTCTAACTACCTTGCATTAAGTGTTAAGGGGCCCGAAATTCTGGCAGGCTATGAGCTTTGTTTATGGTTAACCACGTTGTTGTCATTGTTGTCGACTAATACACACTAATACACGTGTTGCTGAGCAGGGAGCCCCTGGAAGGAGCCAGGAAACCAGGTCTGACTCCATTCCTTTGTCTTCTGTTTCTGAGGGCAGGGCAGATAGACAACCTACGGAGCTCCCAGTGATATTGCTTGGAGCAAAAGCCATGCTTTTATTTTGGGAATTTCCAATTCCAATTCACAAAGAAGAAAAAAAAAAAGCCCAAATTAAAATCTCTTTAGAAATGCTTCCTTCTGGAAGAGTTTTGGTGATTATTAACATAATAGTCTGAGTACTATTTATAACTTTTTTCAATCCTACTGTTTCCCTAAGTATTTAATAATAAAATACTATTTTTCTTAACATCTGTTAACATCTCTCTAGAGCAGTTTGGGAAATTCTGCTTTGGTGGAGGTTCTGAGAATTTTTCTCTCTCTTCAGGACACCCTTGTAGCTGCCATGTAACCCAGAACAGAACTCTTAGAAACTCTTTTTCCTGGCAAAAGTTATCTGTATTCCTTTTCTCCCAGAAGGCACAATCTGAACAAGGCCCTGTAAGGTCTCCACTGCTTATCAGTTGGTACAACTCATAAAACCCACTAACACTCAAGAAAACAAAGTCTGTTGAGGATCAAATGGAAATAAAAACCTAATTCCCTCTTCTCTCTTTTCTTCTTGCAGTCCCATTCTTACTTCAAGACTCCCAACCTCTTGTACACCTTCTTCTCTAGGGAACTTTCCTCAACAATCCAAGGCATAGTTAATTCTCCATTCTCTTTCCACCTGGCAAGAGTTCTTATTTGTTTTAGAGTACTCGATACCTTTGCATTGTATTATTGGCTCACAAACCAGTCTCCCAGCACTCCAAAAGTAATTCAAAATCTAGGATTATAAAGAATTATATTTAGTGTCATGTAGTTCAGTCCCTGGGACACTAATAGTGGCTCATAAAATTTTGTGATATGCATAAAGATTGGAAAAATTCAAGTAAAATCGTATCCCTTTAAATATATGTTGTTGTTGTTGTTGTTAGGTGCCGTCAAGTAAGTATCAAGTCGGTATAGCAACCCTCATAGGGTTTTCAATGGCTGACTGTTTCGGGATTGCCTTGGGAGTGGATTGCCAGGCCCTTCTCCCATTTTTGTGGTGCTGGGAATCGAACTCAGGACCTCAGAGACTGCAGCACAGAGCTCTTACCAACTGAGCTAAATCCCAGCCCTTAAATACATACTAATATCTAAATATACCTTACTGTAAGTAGAAGGAATGAAGGAGAGAATCAGAAAGGAAATATAACAAAAGAAAGGGTAAGTAAAAGGTACAGAGGGAAATATAAAGGAAAAATCTCATAAAAAAGTACAGGTAATGTCAGAAGAAGAAAGAAAAATAAAGTAAAAGAATAATGAGAGTGAAAAAGTACAAGAAAACAAAATTTATAAAGGAAGAAAACTCAACAGTTTTAAAGTGTTAGTATGAGAGTATACAGTTTGCTGTTGTTTCTTAGCATTGACTAACCATAAGTAAACTATTATTCAAAGTTCTCCATCCTTACAACTGCCTTTCATTCTTACACTTACTGATTTTTAACTCTGAAGGTTCAATCAGTTGGTCTGTAACTATAGCCATGATCTCACCTATTCTGGGGAAAGAATTCAAAGGTCTGAATTTTTGTTCACATTAATCTTTTGAATGCCTGCAGCTGTATCACCCTGGCATCTGACCTCATCAGATCTCAGAAGTTAAGCAGGAGGGTCAAGCCTGGTTTGTACTTGGATGGGAAACTGCTTGGGAATACCAGATGCCCTGGGCTTGGGAGAAGGACCTGGGAACCCACTCTCAAAAAATAATCAGCCGTTGAAAACTATATAAATAGCAGAGGAGCACTGATACAGGGCTGGGCATGGCACAGTGTCAGGAAGAGTTTCATCTGTTGTACATAGGGTCACTATGAGTCGGACTTTACTCAAAGGCACCTAAAAACAACAACAACAACATATCAGTACAGATGGTCTGTCCCATTTGAAAGTTTTATGGTTCAGTAACTATTAAAAACCTTCAAATAAAAATATACTAATGAGCTATTTCAACTGAAATAAAGAGACTACAATAAATGATTTGCAAACATGATACTTTTAAATTATTTTGATTGGTTTCTGAGGGTAGGCTGTTAAGAATATCAAGAGTATTTTTTCCTATTTTTTTCTCCTAGATTTTCTTTTGTGGGTCATTTCTTTTGCATCTTAATCTTTTCTTCCTAGAGTACCCTTCAAGTTCCATAACAATTACCCTCTTTCCTTTATGGGCCTTATCTATTTATATTAGGTAGCCATAGTCTTTTTCCCTCAAACAGAGTTGTGGTAATTAACCAGAATAACAGGGAATGACTCAGATCCCAGCTCCAAATTTCTCTTCTAGCTTCAAATTCCAAAAATAGCCTTCTATTAGTCAAAAGGGCCATTTCATTTGTACTCATTGTTTAGAGGGTATATGAGAGCCTTCTTTATACTCAAGAGCATCTCAGAGGCTTTGTGTTTGACTTTCCAGTGGGTGATTTCCCTGGGATAATGTAAAACGTCACATCTTACATCTCTTCTAAGCTCTCAAAACCAAAATTTCATCACAAACTTCTAAATAGATCCAAGACTTCAAGAAAGCAGCCAGGTCTTTGGCCTTCACTTTTGTGATCCATAAAATAAATTCCTGTATAAGAGGAGCTTCTGAGCTCTAAAATATCCTATGTCCAAAGTGACTTGTTCCTCAAGGTCCACCCAAAACTTTTAAGGAATAAAATTTGAAACAGAATTCTGTCCAGAGATGGAAAAGAAAGACTTCTTGTAATATTTTTGAGCAGTTTTTCTATATCACCTAATCAACAGTATCTATTAACAATCACTTCCAAATATATGCAGCTAGAATTCACAGGAACAGATCCCATCCCCTTCCAACAGCTTGCCAACTTTCTATTGTGATAGAAAATATAACAGTATAATAGGCGATAATACAGATACAATGCAAGCTCTAAATGAATCATAAAACTATAAAAACATAGAAGGTAATCCTCACAAAGGTTAAGAATGGAAAAGTGGAACTTCAATTACGCTTACAATAAGAATATGTGCTTCAAATGGGGGTAAAAATGGAGATGAGCAGGGGGTGGGTGGCATTAATACAAGGATCATGTTTCATTTGCTACTCTTGAGTACCCATCAAGTCTCCCTTCCCAGGTTTCTCTCCCACTGTCCCCTCTACCTGGAAGACTGCCCATCCACTTAAGTCCAAAGCACTAGCATCCTTCAAACAAGCACAGATGTCCTTCCTTCATGAAGTTGTCTCTGGTCCTCTATGTGAAAGTAAACTTTTCCTCATGAATATTTGCAGAATTTTATCTTTCCTTCTTTTACAATATTCCTCACTTAACCTTTTACATACTGTCATACCTCTGCAACTCAACTTCAAATTCCTTAAAATAAGCCAGTGAAATTTACCTTTGTTTACCCACAGTGCTTAAATGAAAGCCTTGCAACATTAATTCATTCATTACTCTTTATTTTTTATCCTTTCCTTCCTTCATTCAAGAGAAATTTATTGCACAAGTTACTGTATAGAAGGAACACTCTAAGATCTATGGATACTGCAGTCAATATAAGGAGCTAGATCTCATTTCTCTTAGAGTTTGTTTTCTGGTATGGGAAAGCAACTGATCAATAAATAAACAAATAAATATATGGTATGCACAGTGTTTATGAATCCTAAGTAAATTTATATATATGGAAAAAAGAGAAGAGAGTATCTGGGGAGAGTTTAGATGCAGTGGCCAGCATTTGCTGTACTGAATAAGTGAAATATTCTAAGTTTCTATGTTGAAAATTCTTAAAGAAAAATGTTTGAGGCACTGGATAAAAATATTAGTAGTAAGTTTCTTAAACTATCCTACTTCAGGTAGGAATGATGAAGATAATATTGTGAAGAATCAGAATAATTAGTGTCATCATGAGTAATGAAATAGTTAATATTTGGGGCACTTTCACTATGTGTTAGGAAATGTAATAGACAATCCTTTCAACTGTAGCAGAGGTATTAGTAGTATTCTTATTTAACAGATGAGGAAACTGAAGCTTGGATGGATTAAGTAACATGCTTCACAACATGAGGTAGTAAATGGAGGATTTATGAATGGAATCAGGAATTGTCTGAGAAAAACGTTATGTCATTTGTACTGATCACCTTCAGTCTCCTGGGCACAGATAGAAAATGTTTTTCTCCTCTTCCTACTTCCTGGACCTTTACCAGTGAAGAACATCCTAGTAGCTTCTTTCAGCTGTGTGCCTAGCTACATGTCTTTAAGGAAAGCAATCATCAGAACATGGACCAAATATTTCCCAATCTAGAATTTAGGAGGGAAATGAAGAAGAAAGCATACATGTTCTATTCTCCAGCAAAAGGACTTGGGTCCTGGCTTCTGTCCAAGGGGGTCTTGAGAGGCTGTATGAGCCACAGCCAAAGATGGTGCCCAGTGAGAGAAGAAAAGCAAGTTCAATAATCTCCTCTCTCTGAGCTGCAGAAAGTCTCACTAGTAAGATTGCAAGTTTCAAGGTCAAAAAGCACTGCTTCTGGGTTGGATGGTGAGACACTAATTCTCTAAGATTCCAAATTCTCTGATGTGAAGAGAATATTACTGTCCCAAAGATGGAGTCAACAAGGTCTACACAAATGTGGTACAAAGTAAAGTAAGCACAAAGAGAATACACTGAAATCCATTCTCCAAAGGCACTTTCATCTTCTGTGTTGCCAGCCCCTCACTATATCAGGAAGTCTACCACAAGACCTCCCCAAGCTGCTGCTGACAGCCTTAATGGCCCCTAAGGAAGAACAGAGCCCCTTCTTTCTACCAGATTAAGGCCATGTTTCATTTGCTACTTATGAGTATCCATTAAGTTTCCTTTCCCGATTAGACTGCTAAACACAAATAAGCAAATTTGCATTATGATATTAGAATATACACAATAGACCAGCAATAGGGAAAAAATTCCTTAATTGTTTCCATTATAGAGCCACTGAAGTGACAGAAGAAAGGAACCATAAGCAGGAATACTTGTTCCTAGGATCAACCTAGGCTTCTGTGGAAATAAATAGGAACGTACTTAGCAGTCTCCCTCCAGGAAGAATCAGTTGATGATTAGAGCAAAGTCTCAGTGAAGAGGGAAGAGAGAGTTTCACAAGGATAAAAGAGCTCGGCTTCACGCCTCAATGACTATTTCCATCTTGAATCAATAAGCTCCTCCCACTATTGCTTAACTGCTAAAACTGGGCACAAGGAGATATCAAAGGTCTAAAGTGTTTGAAGGAGCTTCCAGAGCTACAACTTCATGTGAGAGGACCACACAGTGCCTGGCACACAGTAATGGTTCAAAAATACTTCTGTAGACCCAAAAGCAAATGAATGAATGGTCTTCTGAGGACAGCTTATGCATGGCCCCTGTGCCCTGGCTATAGAAGCCTGGACCACTTACAAATGCCTGGTGGAAAGGGAAGTACTTCTAGGCTGGTGTAAGATGTATGAGGGGTCTGGCAGGATGACTCTATCCAGCATTCAGTACTATAGAGTGAAGGAGAAATTCAGTGGAAGGAGGAGAAAGAAAGGAAAGGAAGGAAGAACAGAAGCACACGGGACACATCAAGCTATGAGGAGGAAAAGACATAAGTAAAAACAAACTACCTGACTTAAAGGATGGTGTGAGTGCTGAATCACCATAATTGAATCAGAAAAGGGAACTCAGACACTTCCTTCCAGGGGAGATCCCTTGGCTGGTCTAGATGCCTTTTGTCCTAATGGCTTTCTAATTATTCCAGAAGCCCATAGATGTAGATATCATTGAACTCCAAATGACAAGGATGATAGGTTTACCTTAGTTCTTTAAAACAAACCCACATTAACTGATGTTCTCTGAAACTATATCTAATATCATGAGAGTTTTAAGAAAGGGAAGAACATTAACTAAGCCCTCAAAGATGAAACTCTCATGGAAATTCCCCCCAAAATACTTATATGTAGCCCAGCTGCAGGGCACTGAGGGCATACAGCACCAGAAGAATTCCACACAGAAGCCTAGGGTTTGGATCTCCCACTGTGCATAGCCCTGGCAACATGCCATCATCCAGCTGTCAACACGCTGGTGGCCTGGCACCAGAGACACCATCCACCATCTTCCTGCAGCAGAAGTCCTGGTTGTGCCTTTTGTGATAGGAGTGTGGCATGGTGTGAGTTCCTGCCAGGAGCTGGGCCCCCAGATCAACTGGGGGTGACATGCCCTCATCCTGCCCACCACAGTGTGGGATCGGTAAGTAAGCCCCAAAGTCAGGATGCACCAATGAGTGTGGCATCAGGGACTTGATCTGCCACCATCTGCAGCCACAAGTCATGCTGCACAGACTTTGGCATAGTATGAGTTCGATGGGGAAGCACAAGCCTCAGAACAATTGGAGGTGTTAGGCCATTATCCTGCTAGTGTAGTACCAGTGGTGCACCCCATAGGGTGGGTCACTGTGTGAGCCCTGAATCCTGGTGGAGCCAGAGAGAGTGGTGTGAGCATCCCACCTTCATCCCTGCCAGAGGGACACTGTGCAGAAATCCTTCCCTCAGACCTGCCAGCATCCAGAGAGTGTGTGTGTCTGTAAGGGAATCCCCTTCCACATGGTGGAATTGAGGTACAAACCCTGACACACAGAGGAAAAGACCCCCAACATTAACACCAGTGTGACAGCCACAAGAGGTACAGCAAAGAGCAGGACCTGGTCGGCCTAACCCACCCCAATGATGAAATACCTGGGTAGGCTGAGGAGGGAGTGGTCACTGGAGGCAATATACTTGGGGGATCTGTGATGAGAACCAGACAGCTAGAGAATCAGAGGAATCAGAGATGGAGCGGCGGGATAGCTGTTCAACAATGTCCTATATAAGACAATATCTTAAGGACCTAAATGACACTCAAATAACCTTAATCAACTGATCAACTAGGGCAAGTTGTTTTCTGCTTTTTGTTGTTATTGTTTCTGTTCTTTCTTTCTTTGCTTTATTTTAACTTTTTGTTTGTGGATTTGTTTTCAGCTTCCTTGTTTTGTTTTGTGATTACTTTTCTCCTTCCTCTCAGAGAGATTTGAACAGCTTTGACGTCCTGCTTTTGTGATGTGTGCTGTGACACATGATTGTTTATTCTCATCTTTGTTAATACTGCATACGTAAATAAATATTTTTCTCTTTTTTATTTCCTTCTTTCTTCTATCTGAGGGAGTTGAATAGTACTGGGATTGGCTATTGTAATGTGCACAGTTCTGTGTTTATGATTGATTTTATATTTTTATCTGTACTGTTATAGTTTTTCACTTTTTATTTCATTCTCCTTTTTCTTTTCTCTCTCTCTATCAATCTCTGAGGGAGCAAAGTGGTTCTGGGGTTCTGACTATTAGCAATTACCTGTTGGTTCATTAGTCAAAACATAATTTAGACTTCTGACACCCCTATATTGGGCAGATGTTGTGCCCAAATGAAATAATGGCTAAGTCTCAACAGAAAAATATGAGAAAAATAAAGGGGCAGGATGGAAGCAAAGACTTATTAGACCAGAGCCCTTCAATGAATAATCTCAAAGTAACTGAAGTCGTAGAGATACCAGAAAAAGAATTTAGAAGCCTATAGATAAATATGCTGAATGATCTCAAGGGCATTATGATGAAAGCAATTGAAATGTTGGGCAAAAAAGTATCCAGTATGGAAGACAACTTCATCAAAGAAATACAGACTCTGAAGAAGAATCAATTAGAAATGCTGGGTATTCAGAACAAATTAAACCAGCTAAATATTACAATAGAGTGTACAATATCTGGAAAAGATGAAGAAGAAAACAAAATTTCTACTTCTGAGGAAAAATTGAACCATCTATCTACCCAGATGCTAAGAGAGAAAAACAGATGAAGCAATATGACCAAGACTTTCAAGAGACTTTCAATAAAATGAAAAGGCACAACCTACAAATTCAAGGGGTCCAAGAAGGAGCTGAAAAGAACATAAGAGCAATAAGTAATCTCTTCCAGCAGATTTTAGGTGAAAACTTCCCAAAACTAAGAGAACAATTAGACACATATACAACTGAAGCATCCAGAACTCCAAAAAGAGTATATGAGAACAGATCTTCTCCATGACACATTATAGTTGGAATGTTTAGAGAGCAAAGAAACTATTCTAAAAGCTACAATAGATAAACACCAACTGCCTTACAAAGGCAAACCCATTAGAATAACAGCTGACTTCTCAACAAGCCTAAAGGCAAGGAGAGCTTGATCAAACATCATTCAATCCCTGAAAAAGAATAACTGGCAACCAAGATTACACTACCTACTGAGGCTATCTTTTAAAATATATGGTGAGTTCAAGACATTCCATATTAACTTGTTTAAATGATGTGTGGCCACCAAGTCAGAAGTGTAGAGGATCCTCAATGAAACATCACATATGCTAGAAGTAAGACAATCCAAAATGTAAGATCAAAGGAATGAAGAGTAAACATGAGAAGAAAGTAAGAAAATAATAGGCTACATATTAATCAAAAAAAAAATAGAGGCAAACACCAAACTGATGCAGAAAAATATGTTGCTGTCAACAATCACTCTCAATGTAGATGGCCTTAACTCACCACTGAAGAGACATAGGCTAGCCAATTGGAATAGAAACTATAAACCATAAGTATGTGGCATTCAGAAGACTTGCTTCATCCACAAAGACCACTAAAGGCTAAAAATTAAAGGCTGGAAAACAATATACTAAGCAAGTAGGAACCAAAAGAAAAAAATCAGGAATAACAATACTAATTTCTGATAACCTAGACTTCAACCCCAAAGTAGACAGAAGAGACAAAGCAGGACACTACATTTTAGTGGAAGGAACAGTCAACCAGGAACCAATAACAATACCCAATATTTACTCACCAAAGACAAGTGCACCTAGCTTCATAAAAGAAATTTTATTGGTGATAAAGGAATACATGAGGCCAGACACAATAATTATGGGAGATTTTAATATACCACTTTTGCCAAGAGACCTCCCCTGCTCATGCATTAGGAGAATAAATATTATAAAAATGGCTATACTACTAAAAGATTTTCCAGATTTAATGCAATTCCCATTAAAATTCCAGTGACAATCTTTGCAGAAATAGAAAAAATAATCCAAAAATTCATATGGAAACACAAAAGACTATGTATAGCAAAAACAACCTTAAGCTGCAATACCAGTACAGGCAGAATTACAATACCTGACTTTAACCTATAATACAGGGCTATAGTAGCAAAGACAACTTGGCACTGACACAAAAATAGGATTGAAGACCAATGGAACAGGATTGAAGATCCACAGATACATGCAACTATAGCCAACTGATATTTTACAAAGGGGTTAAAGATGCTCAATGGAGAAAAGATAGCCTTGTCAACAAACAGTGTTGGGAAAATTGGATATCCATCTTCAGAAAAATGAAAATAGACCCATATCTCTCAATTTGCATGAAAACAAACTCAAAATGGATACAAGACTGCAACATAAAACCAGAACCTTTAAAATCAATAGAAAAAAAAATATAAGAGACATGTTACAACACATAAGCTTAGGAAAATATTTCCTTAAAAAGACTCCAATCACTCAGCAATTGGCACCAAGAATTGACACATGGGATTACACGAAATTAAAAAGCCTCTGTACATCAAAGGAAATAATCAAGAGTTAAGGACAAGCCCACTGAATGGGAGAAAATCTTCACATGCTACACATCTGACAGAGGACTAATTTCTAGAATTTATAAAGAATTCAAGAAAGCAAATCCCAAGACAACAAATAACCCAGTGCACAAGTGAGCAAATGAAATGAACAGACAGTTCTTAAGTGAAGACTTTGTAGGGCTAAGAAGTACACAAAAAATGTGTTCAATATACCTTGCCATTAGGGGAATACAAATCAAAACAACTCTGAGATCCCATCTAAGCCCAGTCAAAATGCTCCAGATCAACAAAACAAATAACAACAAATGCTGATGAGGATGCAGAGAAAAAAGAACCCTTCTATGCTGCTGGTGGAATCCAGACAATCTGGATGTTTGATAAACATACAGAATCCTGGACTCCTCTTTGTCCTTCTAACAATGCCTGAATTTCTTTGCAAATTTCTCCTTTAAAAAGGTAACTTTTCTATATGAAAATGAAGCATGTTTATTGTAAATGTTTTTGGACAATTCCGAGGCACAAAAAGAAAAATTAAATTACAGTGTTACAAGTAAATACTTTGCTGTATTTCTTAAATTCTTTCTTAAAAACAGGTATTATTCATAACACTTTGTAGCTGTTTTCTTCACTGTATATATTGAACACTTTTACATGCCACTAAGCATTTTGCTATACCATCACTGTTTCATATCATTTTAAAAAGAAATGGTACAAGAGTTAACTTATTCCTCTTTCCAAACTTTTAAATTGTTTTCAGCTAATCTGTGTCATAGAAACATTCTGAAGAACAAGCTAATACAGATTCTTGGTATATATATTGGATGATTACTTTAGCATAGACTTGCTAAGTGGAATTGCTTGGCAAAATAAAAGTATTAAAAAATTTACAGTGCTTGAAATGTATTATCAAATGATTATGTACAAAGTTAATAGTTTATAACTCTTAATAATTATATATATTCATATTTATGCCTCTATCAACACTGAATAGTACCACTTTTTAAAAATTCTGATAGATTTTTGATGGCCTTCTAATAGTTCTCAACATTGACTCCTCATTAAAATCATTTGAGGAGAGTTTTGTTTTTGTTTTTAATAAGGACCAATGCCTGGTCCCCAACCAGTGAAATAATTCAGAAACTCAGTAGGAGGGCATAGACATTGAAGTTAATAAAACTATACATTTAAAAGAAAACTAAGTCATATAAAATATTCTCAATTTTAGAGTAAAAATGACCCTGGGTAGGAATAATCCACACAGAGAATTCTGAGCAAGACCATTATTGTAATGAATATCAGAAAATTTCCTTCAGACAACAACCAAATGAACTTCACTCATCATTTAAAAATATGTGTTGAGCCTGTATTCTTCCTCCTCCCTCTTTCTCTCATTTCTTGTTCCCTTTTTGTGGACCTCAGCCCTAGCATCATTCCTTCAGGAAAACTTTCCTCACACTCTGACCATTCCATATCCCTCTCTCACTTCCTTCACACATCACATGACTCTCTTTGGAGACATATATTACAGCTGTGATTGAACAATTACTGATGTTCTGCAGTGGAAACATTTCCTGTGAGTCAGAACAGTTAGAGAGGGTTCATGAGTGATGAGTTTTCATGTTGGCACATGGTAGATGAATGGGCAGGAAGGAATAGGGGGAGTCGACAAACCAGTTGTGGAGCTTCACAGGTTTATGGAAACACTTGAAAAGATGCTCAAACTAAAACTCTCTATTAAAAAATTAAATATGCACATATATTGAAATTCCTGACCCCAGGTATACCATATTCAGCTTTTTTAGGAACAGTGAGTCAGCATAATCATCATTTTGTTTCTTCCAAGCACACAATATGAACTCAAAACCCACCAAAACCCTGTATAAATGGTAGAAATGCCAGATCATCACCTACATTTGTGTCTGAATCAATGGTCCCATATATGAATTGCTTTTCCCTTAATAAGATGAGGTAGACAAGGGTCAGAGAGAGGAAAGAAAAGGACAAGTGGATCACAAACTGCAGTGCCCAGTTGTGGAGCCAACAGAGCACCTATTCCTTCATCTACTTCAAGCAAGTAACTCAAGAAACTCTGAGTTTAGGGTCAAATTTTCTCCTTGTATTACCTGGTATTTCTATATTACCAGGAAAGATTCTTAACTCATGACAAGCTGGCATTTGTTCTGTTCACCTCTTTACACTTCTCAGGGCATTGGTGACTCAGGATTGGAATTCTGTTCTTTGGCATAATGCCCTCTGTTTGATCACTCTGCATTGCAGCATTTAAAAGCCACCACAACTTAGATGGCTGCATTGTCTAGACAGCTTCATTACTGTTCAAGGCAAGATGGATGGGCATATCCTGAGCTCCAAAGTCAGAGGCTACCAAGAGGAGCATTCATACAAGCAGTGCATAACAACCAACTCGTGTATTCTGTTTCACTTGGCACCTGAGAAATATTTAGAATTCCACTAGGGAGGAGTTCATCAGGTTATGATTTTCAAAGATAAGGAACTTTTTTGTTGTTGTTTGTTTGTTTAAATTCTAAATTTTCTTGAGGGTAATCTTCTGGAAAGGTGCCAAATAGCATTTGGAATATTTACCATGTTCCACCAAACTGCTGGGATTTAGCTCAGTTGGTAGAGCGCTGTGCTGCAGTCTCTGAGGTCCTGAGTTCAAGTCCCAGCACCGCAAAAATGGGAGAAGGGCCTGGCAATCCACTCCCAAGGCAATCCCGAAACAGTCAGCCATTGAAAACCCTATGAGGGTCGCTATGAGTCGGAAACCGATTTGACCGCACCTAACAACAACAACAACCAAACTGTTGTAAGCCAAAGTCAGTTTAACTATTTCATTTACACACCACATTATGTATGATTTTACTGCTCAAAACATTAAACTGAAAATGAACTCCCTTCAAAAGGACAAAGATGACACCAGAGGTGGATATCTGTCACTTAATCAGCTATAACTGGAGGTTTATAACTCACACTACAGAAAAAGGTCAAATGTGCTTTTCCATGCAGACTCCCAATGGAGAAGAGCCTTGCTCAAACCCAGCTAGTCTTTGACAGCATACCAACCTTTACTTCCCGCCCTCTCCTTTGTTTTCATTTATCCTTTCTCTCTCATTCATTACAAATTCATAAGACAAAGTTAACAGGACAGACTTCTGAGAATTCTGACCTGAAGAAGGTCACCAGTTATATAATCACTGGAGAACATTTGTGTGACATTAATTCCTCCTTTATTATTATATCACTGTACTGATTTCCCATCTGCAACTGTATGAAGGAAAAAGGATAAAACTTTAGGACTTCTTTTTCTCTAAGATGAGAATTCTAGCAGGTTTACTAGTTTTGAAATGAAAACCCCCTAAACCTGAGTTTAAAGTCAGGTACATGAATTTTGTTCAATTTTATTGCCTAATATATCTGGCTGCCTTTTCCCCCAACTATCCTCCCCTTCATGCTTGGCCTTTGGGAAATACTATCATCTAAAAATATGTAGTATGGAGTTAATTTTGGGAAGAAAAGGCAGTAAAAGGGAAGATCTATTGGATAGTGGAAAAAAGTTGTAACAGGAAGGGCATGAGGTTTACATAGAAAATGTAAAAGGAGAAGAAATAACAGCATCTTTTAAAAACATTATATTTGTAGTCAGACATATCAAACAGAATAATAATAGTAACTCTGCCTTTGAGCATTTACTGTGTTCTCCATACCCTTTATGAGCATGATTTTATTGTATAGTCACAGAAAACCTATACAGATATTACAGAAAAAAATGGAGGCACAAAGAAATTATGTAATTTTCCCAGAGTCATTCAGTTAGAAAATAGTTCCAAGAGGATTCAAACCAAGATCTTGCTGGAACTAAATCCTGTGCTGTTAATCACTATGCTAGGTGGTTTCCTAAGCCAAGCAAACATCGAGATTAACTTTAAAAGTCACTGACATATGTAGGCACTCAATTTTACATTCTGCTTATATTTTTATGTAATATCAAACCCTCAAAGAACTAGCCAGGGCAAATTTTGCAAATTTCAAAAACTATATGCATTATTCAAATGTTTATAAAGCACATATTTTTTTCTTGCCAAGACATATTCTAAGATCTGCTGGTGAATAAGTTGGAAAAGAGCCCTACTTTCTCGGAGCTCACACTCTAACAGATGAAACAGACAGTAAACAAAACATGAAAACATGGTATGATGAGTAATAAAAAATGGATAAAGTATTTGGGGGTAGTAGTATGCTTAATTACATTGGCCTTCAAATAGTGTAGCAAAACTATGTCCCAATCTGCACTCCTAACTCCCATTCACACCTCTTCTTCATCTCAAAAACTAGCAGAAATGTTTCAGATCCCCCGCCTGACATCTTTCTCTGTTTCTACATTATATATCCAGTCCATTGGCATGTCTTGTCCTTTTTTTCCCCATTCAGAACAGTGGGGTTGAACTAAGGGCCTCACACATTCTAGGTGAGTACTCTACTATTGGGCTGGACCCTCAACCCCCTTTTTTATTTTTTACCTTGAGACAGGGTCTTGCCAAGTTACACAGGCTGCCTCTGGCCTTGAACTTGCTATCCTCCTTCCTCCACCTCCCAAGTAACTGGGATTACAGGTGTGCACCTTGGTGCCCAATTTGTGAGTCTTACTATTGAAAATTTTCTGGAATCCAATCTCTTCATACCACCTTCTCTGTTCCACCCTGGACACAGAGTCAACATCATTCCAATAATCCATAATTGGCCTATTGCTACCAGGCTTGTCCCTGCTGCTCAATAGCAGCCAGAGTGCTCCTGTCAAAACACAGGATCTCTGCATTATTTACCCACTCATGAATCACTCTGTCACCTCCTTTAAGCCTTTGCTCCAATGTCAATTTCCTGATGAGAGCTGACTTGTCACATTTACCCTGACCTATTTTTTCCACAGTGCTTAACACATTCTAAAATACTGCATAGTATACACATTTGTTATATTTTTTATTTATCGTCTGTCTTCCTCCAGATAATTTAACTTTTACAAGAGCAGGACTCCTCTTTTTAGTTCACTGATGTGCCTCGAATGCCTAGCATAATTCCTGATAGTTCTCCATATACTCTGAATGAATGTTTGAGAAAAGTTTCCTTCCCGTCAAATTGGACACAGCTGAAGAAACAATCAGTGAACTAGATATGCATATTGAAGTATAATGAAAAGGATTGGAGGTTATAGAGAAAAGAGTATGTGATCTCTCTGAAACAGTAAATAGATAAGGAATGAATATAATTAGAGTCCCAGAGGCACAGGTAGCATGGAAAGAGGTAGATATGATATCAGAAGAGATAATACCCTAGAATTTTTCAAAAGGAGGAAAATCATCAAGCCATGGATTCAAAAAATATCATAAAACTCAAGCACCATAAATAATTTATTAAAATCCCTGCACTTAAGCATATTTCAGTTAAACAAAATCATAGAGAAAAATTTTCAGTTTTTCTGTGTACTATTGTCTGTATGGATTACAACTCAACATCAACAAAACAAAAATCTTTACAACTGAGTCAGTAAGCAACTTCATGATAAATGGAGAAAAGATTGAGTTTGTCCAAGATTATGCTTTAGTTGGTGCTACAGTGAACATTCATGGAAGCAGCAGTCTAGAAATCAAAAGATACATTAAATTGGGAAAAGCTGTGGCAAAAGACCTCTTAAAAGTATTGAAAAGTAATGATGTCACATTGAAGACAAAGGTGCACCTGACTCATGCCATGATATTTTTAGTAGTATCATATGGTTGCAAAAGCTGGACATCAAATAAGAGAGACAGTAGAAGAATTTAAAAATTTTTAATTAGTGTGGAGAAGAATATTAAGTATACCATGGACTGCCAAAAGAAGGAACAGATCTGTCCTAGAAGTGCAACCACAGTGCTCCTTGGAAACAAGGATGGCTAGACTGCATCTTATATATTTTGGACATGTAGTCAGGAGGGACCAATCCCTAGAGAAGGATATCATGTTTGGGAGAGTGGCAGGTCAATGAAAAAAAGGAAAGTCCTCAACTAGATAGATTGACACAGTGTCTGCAACACTTAAATATACATAAGATTGTGTGCCTGGCACAGAATCAAGGAGGGTTTGATTCTTTTGTACATAGGGTCACTATGAGTTGGACCCTATTAGATAGCACCTAAAAACAATGTTCTGAAAGAAAAGTTGGTAAGTATATTATCTCCTACTCAAGTTTTGCCAGTTTTACCAGCTCTTTATTTTGCCTGTGTTCATTTGTAGAAACCTACATTCAGGAGAGATATAAGTTTAAAACTTTAGATTTCCTCTCTGGATAAGACCATATTCCCCAAATATTGGAGACTTGGTTTTATTTTTCTAAATATTTATTTACTTATTACCAGGGATTTGAACCCAGGGTCTTGTGCAGGTTAGGCAAGGCTCTGCCATTGAGCTGAACTTCCAACTCTCTTTTTAATTTTTTTTTAAATTTTGAAACAGAGACTCACTAAGTTGTGCAGGCTGCCTCTGGCCTCAAATTTGTGATCCTTCTGCCTCAGCCTCCCAAGTCATGAGTTTATAGGTATGTACCATGGCATCCAGCAATGTTGGGGATTTTTGAACATCCGTCATATTTTTAACACAAGGTAGAAGTGAGCATTGTTTTTCTTTTTCCTGTTTTTTTGGTTTGTTTTTTGTTTGTTTGTTTGGTACTTGGGAGTAGAACCCACATCCTCACAAATATTTTGCAAATGCTCTATCATTGGGCTACACCCTTGGCACATTTTTATTGTTGTTGTTGTTGCTGTTGTTGTTATTGTTGTTGTTGTTGTTTTTACACAGGGCCTTGCTAAATTACAAAGGTTGCTTCTGGCCTCAGACTTGCAATCCTTCTGCCTCTGCCTCCAGAGTCACTGGGATAAAAGGCATGAGCACCACACCTGGCTGAGGCAAACAATTTTTAGATGAATAAATGTCATTCATATATAAAAGTCTCTGACTATATGAGATGTCAATATTCCACAAGTGTCATTAATTATCTTCTATTTAATTCTACAAAGTCAGTGGTGCCAATATACCCTAGTTTTTCATTATTAGATTACCTTCAGCCAGACAACAGGGATAACTGCAATGCACCCACATGCTCAGGTTCTCTCTTGACATCAGTAAAAACACTTGAAAGAAAAATTCCCAATAGCTTAGTTTATTTCACAGAACCTAATCTTAAGTGTATCCTTTAAACTAAATATAATTTAAGATTTTGAGTATTTCTAGCAGTTAAAATCAAGAGAAATAGTAGCTGTAAGATATTTTCTCAAATGTTGAAGAAAAAGAAAAACCACCACATCTAATAATCATTAGACATTTTTAAAGTGGAATTGAGCGACTCTCCCATAGTACTGAGGTGAATATAGAGAAGTCCAATTTAGTGTCAATGGATACTTAAGCTTGATTATTTGGGGGTGAGAAAACAATATAAACTCACACACAATATGTGTGAAAGAAGTTGGGTAGTCCAAATCTCAAGAAAAAAAAATCAAAATGCTGACTTTGGAGGTTTTGATAACCTTAGAAAGTGAACAGTCCCCTAGTGAAAGTGGTTACATTCTTTCTTTAATGCCTGTCACCATTTTCTTGTAGATTAGAAACAACATGGTGGCAAGAATGTCATTGTCATTTAATAATTGTCAGAAGTCATTTTGAAGACTTTCATCTGATTCTAGGAAAGCCATCTTGAAATGGAACTAAAGAAAGTATACAGGGTTTAATGACAAAATTGCTTTGTGCTTTAGAAAGAGCATTATAGAAATGTAAAAAAATTTTCTCTAAATGACAAAGCTGTCATCTTAGTCAAATCAATGTGGCATTGTATTGGACAGCAAGAGGCAATGCAGAAAAAGGCAGAGTGGAAATGTTATCCAAGGTCATCTTATCATCAAGGCTGAGGAGAGAATTACATGGATTGTAGCCGGCAGGGGCAGACTTAAACAGGAAATTGTGTTCCTGTAGTCAGGATAGTCTTGAGATAACCAAGCCAGGTATTAGACAACATGCACCAAGTCCAAAGTGTTACCTCAGGCTGAAAACTCCACAGAGCCATTCACTCTAAGCAATGGTAAGTATAGATGATAGGCTCAGGAAAAAAAACAGGAGAGGGGGTGAATTTCAGAGGCAGAGAGCATCTAGAATACTACCTGAAATACCTTCAAAACCACAATGCCATGAGGTCATTATCATACTATTTTGATGTTGTTAGGTGCCATCCAGTTGTGTCCAACTCATAGTGGCCCTCACGGGGTTTTCAATGGCAGATTGTTTCGGGATTGCCTTGGGAGTGGGTTGCCACGTCCTTCTCCCATTTTTGTGGTGCTGGGAATCAAACTCGGGACCTCAGAGACTGCAGAGCAGCACTCTACCAACTGAGCTAAATCCCAGCCCATTTTGATAATGTTTATTAACTGTCCTTTTACTACACTATATGTCAGACACTGCTAAATTCTTTTCATGGAATATCTCATTTAATCCTCACAACAGACTAGAAGACAGGTACTATTTTTATCCCAATTTTACATATGAGAAAACTAAAGTTGATATACTTGCTCAGATGTACAGCTAGTCTGTGGAAAAACTCCCCTGAGTTCTAGAATGTGTGCTGTCTACCCTAAGTCTGCCACCTGACACTGGATTTCACACACTGGGAGTGGACAGCTTTTCTCAACTCCTGTGTCTTACTAGTATGCTCCACCATTCCCTTAAAAAAAATGAGTATAACAAGATGTCAGCAACAAAATGCCAACCCCAACTGAACTGTCAAGAAACATCAAAATGCATAATTTACAAGGAAATATTTAACAAATGTGTCTACATTTTTAGGTCTCCCTCCATTCAATCAAGACTCTAAAATGTAGTCGGAGTACAGAGAGGAATTTGTAAAAAGAGACCATAGGGAAATCAGGTTGTGAAATTTCTCTCAGGATGAAGAAGGTGGGGCCTTCCTGCTTCCTCATCTCAAGCCAAGTATGGACAGACCATTAACTAAGCTGCTTTGAGAGCCTGAGATTGCAGCTCCCTTGCAGTGGGATGACACTGAACAAGGGCCCCATTTACTGAAAAACTACTCTCTCACCCATATTGGGCCTGTCTCAGTTATGCATGGGCCAGTCTCATGGACCAAATGGGGACCTAATGTGGACAGTGAGCCTGGCTCAAGTGGACACATGGGAAGGGGAGGTGACTCTACCACCATAAGCATTAAAGGGCAGACCACAGAGAAGCAGAGGGTGGAGACAACTGTGCAGCCAAATAAAAGCCTCAAGTGAGTTATGGGAGCTGGTCTAGAGGAGCACAGAAGTAGTCCCAGGGAAACACTAAAAGTGTCCAGCAGAAAATCATTCATTTTCAACATCTGCCAGGGCAGAGAGTGCAAAACTGAAAAGAAAACCATACATTAACACTGTGGAAAGTTTTCCATGCTATCTCTTCATTTCCCTCCCAGTCCACAGGCTTAGTGGTGTCTAAAACGTAGCCAGTGAGCATGTGCAGTGGAGAGAGAAAACAAACATAGCCCTCTCTCCTGAGGCTGGCCATTTGCTAAATCAAGCCTTTGGCATTAACTGAAGAATGAAGTGTTGATTCATGTTGGACTAGATACTAAAAACATCTGAGTTGAAAATGTGCCTTTAGACTTAAACTACCCATTATGGGAAGAATGAGAAGAAAACTAATTCAGCAACAAAAACAAAAAAGACTTATCCTGACTGAATACTTAAGAGACAAGTGAAGAAAAGAATTGTTTTTGATTTCTCTCTCATGAAATGTATGTTAATCACAGCTTTTGTGCTAGCAGCACTTTCTATGCTGCCTGCTGGGAATGGATAGAGTGAGCACATGCTCAAGAACCTGGTCTCTCAGATTTCATATGAGAACAGGAACTGGTGATAGTAATGACAGTCTTCTACAGGCAAGAGAAACAAATGATTATCCAGAATATCACTGTAATCAATTTTTCTCCAAAAAATAAAAAGTATATCTGTTTCTAAAAATTTCCAAACAATAACACTAATCAAGTAATTACTATATGCAAGACGTTATGCTAATTGCTGATTGTTTAGGAGTAGGTTGCCAGGTCCTTCTCCCAAGCCTACAGCACCCAGTATTCCCAGGCTCATCCAAGTACTAACCAGGCTGGACCCTACTTAGCTCCCGAGATCTGAGGAGATCCAATACCAGGGCAGCATGTCTGTAGGCATATGGAACATGAAGTGTTGAAAAGTAAAGACGTCACGTTGAAGATGAAGGTGCATGTGACTCATCCCATATTTTCAGTCACTCATGGAAGCAGCAGTCAAGAAATCAAAAGATGCATTGCATTGGGAAAAGCTGTTGCAAAAAACCTCTTTAAAGTGTTGAAAATTAAAGATGTCATATTGAAGATGAAGGTGCACCTGATTCATGCCATGTTATTTTCTGTCACATAATATGCTTCTGAAAACTAGATGGTGAATAAGGGAGACAAAAGAATTGATGCTTTTGAATTATGGTACTGGAGATGAACACTAAGTATACCATGGACTGTCAAAAGTACCAACAGACGCCTCCTAGAAGAAGTGGAACCAGAGTGTTCTTTGGAAGCAAGGATGGCTAGGTTGTGTCTTATGTGTCTTGGACATGTTAGAAGGGGACCAGTCACTGGAGAAGGACATCATGTTTCAGAGAGTGGTGGGTCAATGAACAAAAGGAAGACCCTCAGCTAGAAGGATAGACACAGTGACTAGAACAATGAGCTTTAAAAAAGATCATGTGCATGGCGCAGCGTTGGGGAGTGTTTCATTCTTTTGTACATAGAGTCTCTATGAGTCAGACCTGACTCAATGGCACTAAACAACAAAAACACCAAGTTGGTAAAGTGTTTCTCAATTAATAACATATCATGAACATTAATTCCATGATCAAATATTCTTTAAACACACAATTTTTATGAATGATTAGTGATGTGTTGATGGATGACTTATTTTAAAATCTCTTGATGATTTAATCAAATTTTGGACTATTTTGAAAGAGTGAAAGGCAAAAATTTTTGAACAAAACTCTTTCCCTAACATTCTAATTATGAAGAAGGTGTATCAAATAGCTCAACTCAAGATATGCTGCAGTGCAAATATATATATATATAATCTCAAAATTCAGTGGCTAACAAAACTGAGAGTATGAGTTTTGTTTGTTTCCTTGCTCGTATTACATATCAACAAACAATTTATAGTGCATCAGATGCATCTTTATCTACAGAATCTAAGCTGGAGAAAGACCCCTCACAGAGTCATCATTTTCACAGAAGAGGACAAAGAAAGATGGTAAAACAATGCAATAGTCTTTATAGCTTCTGCTAGGACAATTTCAGGTATGAGTTCCATTCATGTTTTATTGACCAAAAAAAGTCATATAGATATGTCTGATATCAATTCTCTGACAGGGGCAAGATCTCTGGGGATGGTTCTTAGCATAGAAACAACTATTATTTTATGACAATAGTACAATCTACCAAGGAGGTAATCATTAATTTAAATCTAAAACAGTAAAAGGAACTTTTTCAGAAGAAAAATTCAAGATGAGAATGTAGGAAGAATAACATTCCAGGGAATGACAGTGTCATGTGAAAAAACAGTGAGTTTGAAAGAATATCTGTGTCTTATTCTTGTTGTTATGTGTTACCATGTCTGGTCCAACTCATTGTGATGCTATATAAATAGAACAAAACATTACTCAACACTGTGACATACACATGATCTTTTATTATGTTTAAGCCCACTGTTGCAGCCACTGTGTCAATCCATCTAGTTGAGGGTCTTCCCTTCCTTCATTGACCCACCACTTTCCCAAACATAATATTCTTCCCCAGGAACTGGTCCCTCCTAACAACATGTGCAAAATATACAAGACACATTTGAGCCATCCTTGCTTCTAAGGAACACTTTGATTGCATTTCCTCTAGGAAGGATCTGTTGGTTCTTTTGATAGTCCATAGTACATTCAATATTCATCTCCAATACAATAATTCAAAGCATCACTTTTTCTCCTGTCTCCCTTATTCACCATCCATATTTCACAAGCATATGATGTGAATGAAAATACCATGGCATGAGTCAGGTGCACCTTTTTCTTCAATGTGACATCTTCACATTTTAGCACTTTAAGAGGTCTTTTCCAACAGCTTTTCCCAATGCGATGCGTCTTTTGATTTCTTGACTGCTGCTTCCTTGGTTGTTGATTGTAAAACCAAGTAAAAAATATCTTGGACAGCCTCAATTCTCTTCATTTATCATGAAATTGCTTACTGACCCAGTTGTAAGGAGTTTTTTTTCCTTGACGTTGCAGCACAATCCATACTGAAGGCTGTGTTCTTTGATCTTCATCAGCAAATGTTTCAAGTCTTCACTTTCAGCAAGCAGAGTTGTGTCATCTGCATAACGTAGGTTGTTAATGAATTTTCCTCCAATTCTGATGCTTTTCAACCTTGGGGATTCATTTTCTGGCACTATATTTGCTATTCATAGGGTTTTCAATGGCTAATTGTTTCAGGAGTGGGCTGCCAGGTCCTTTTCCCTAGTCTTAGTCTGGAAGTTCAACTGAAACTGTTCACCATAGGTGACCCTGCTGGTACCTGAAATACTGGTGGCATAGCTTTCAGAATCAAAGCAACATGCAAGCCCCCACAGCATGATAAACTGTAAGGTAAGTGGAGGACCTGTATCTTAGGAATAGCATATTCCTATGTGTATGGATATATGGATGGTGGAAGTGAATGAGGTGTATAGATGAGAAATGAGGTCAGATATAGAGGAATCTGTCAATGCATCAGTTAGTGTCACTCAGATGGCCCAATAAAATGAGGTTATTGAGTAGAATTAAACAAAATAATTATTTACAAATGTGTGCAAAGATTTTAAAGCAAACAAAAATGGACAGCAAAGTAATGTGAGACAGAGAAACTGGAAAATCTTACCCCTCTGGCCTGGAGAGGCAAAGTAAGAGAGTAATTCAAAAAGGCCAGAAGGTTTCCACCTGTGATAGAATGCCACCTAACAGAGTACTACCTTTAGGAGGGGCAATAGGTAGAAAGCTACCATCAAACAGGAGCTGTGGCCTTCAGTACAAGGCCATAGGCAGCCAGTCTCTGCCAGGCCCTCCTATGGCTGAGCCTAGTAGGAACCAGAGAACAAGGGGCCTGTAAGTGTCATCCATAAAGGTCAGTGTCCTGGGTGGAGAGAACACAATTGAGCTGTAGCAAAGAAAGGAGAGTAGTTCTAGAAAGGAGAATGGAAAATGTACCTGGGTGGTGCTCTGTAATGTGCAATTTATACAAAGCTGAATTAAAGCCTTAGCAGCTAAAATGAGTCAAAGGTAAAAATAAAAATATTACCGTGGACAAAATTTAGCGTCCAACTAGATGCTAAAAGCAGTGAGCAACTGGTAACACAAGAAGAGAGAAAACTATAGCGAGAAAGATAGGATAAGGACAAAATAAGTGAGTCAGATTGAGGACAACATTGAACTCAAGACAGAAATATCGAGAAAGCAGTTAGAATCACAAATCTGGTGCTTAGGTGAAAGAGGGAGATGGATTTGGATTTAGTATCACTGATAGTTGGTTGTCACAGTAAATGGGTAGAATTTCTTCAGGGAAATCATATGGTATGAAAAGAGTAGACCTGGGACAAGAGTGAATAAGAACTAAACCCCTATTTTCCCAGTTGTTGTTGTTGTTGTTGTTAGGTGCCGTCGAGTCGGTATCCGACTCATAGCGACATAGTACAACAAGGGAAACACTATTGTCAGTGCTTCTCCGCTGTTCCTAGGGTTTTCAACGGCAGATTGATTTTTGGGAGGGGGTTGCCAGGTCCTTCTCCCAAGCCTACAGCTTCTGGTGTTCCCAGGAGGTCTCCCATCCAGGTACTAACCAGGCCCGACCCTGCTTAGCTTTCGAATCTAATGGGATCAGATGCCACAGGGCTACAGCTGCAGGCATTTTCCCAGTAGAGACTCAAGAAAAATAGCTAGTGTCACAGATGTAATAATGATAATAATAATAATAATAATAATAATAATAATAATAATAATATCATCCCTGGAAAAGATTGAGGGTAATCTCAACTTCACACAAGTTTTAAGTTCATACAGACATATTCTGTGTGATCTAGGGAACCTCAAGCTGTAAATTTGGCTTGAAGTGGGAGTGCCTGCAGCACTTGGCAGTAGCTGTTATGGTCTGAATGTTTGTGTCCCTCCAAAATGCATATGTTGAAATCCTATCCATAATGGTATTGGTACTAAACGGTGAGCCTGTGAATGGGATTACTTCTCTTGTACAAGAGACCCAGAGAGCTTGCTAATCCCTTCTACCATATGAAGACAGAGGAAATGCTATCTATGAGGATGTCCCCTCACCAGGATGCAACTCTGTCTCAGCCTTGATTTTGGATTTCCAGGCCCCTAGAACTATGAAAAATAAATATCTGTTCTTTATAAGCTACCTGTCTAAGTTATTTTGTTATGGATGACTGAAGAAACTAAAATAAAAGCCAAATCACATCCTTTCCAGAGGAAAATACCATCTATTATGAACTAAATGCTGGTGTCTCTTGTGTCTCTCCAAAATTCGTATGTTGAACCCCTAATCTCCCAAGGTGATAGTATTTGGAATTTAGAGCTTTTAGAAGGTAAGAAAAAAATGAGAAAACTGAGCCAGGCACAGTGTCACATGTCTATAATCCCAGTGATTTGGGAGGCAGACGCAGGAAGATCACAAGTTCAAGGCCAACGGCAGTCTGTATAACTTAGCAAAGCCCTGTCTCCAGATAAAACAGGAGATGCTGGTGGTGCACTCAGTGGTAGAGGACTCATAAAGTATGTGCAAGGCCATAGGTTCACACTCCTAGCAGGAGAGAGGGACAGGGAAAGAGGGATGGAAAGGAAGAGGGAGAAGGAGGAAGAGAGGGAGAGTGAGATGCTCACTGTATTCACCATGTGAGGATATAATAATTCAGCACTCATTTGAAGGCAAGGACCACCCTCACCAGACTCTGAATCTGCCAGCACCTTAATCTTAGAATTCCCCTGTTTCCAGAACTGTAAAGAATAAATGTTTGCTGTTTAAGGCACCTCTCTGTGGTATTTTTTCATAGCAGCCCAAATTAATACACCATAATTCTAGGTTGTGGATGATCACTGCAAATTATTTTTTAAAGGCAGTGAGGAAAATATAGTGAATGAAAAGGAAGCAGAAAAGGAAACAAGAGACCAGCAGAAAAAAGGGGAAAAAACAGATAATAGATATTAAAATTATCAGAGTGTTTAGTATGATTAAATAACAAAAAGACAAGCTGACATGCTTAGAGGTATGAAGCAAAGTACACAGTGATTTCAGGCCATCCAGCAGTGACAGCCTCCAGCATCTGGGTACCAGACTTCACCTAGAGCCATTCTCCTAGAGGCAGAGCTTCTCCACCCACTATGGAGTCTTGAGGCTCACTGATCTACCTGTAGCATATTAAAAATCAAAATCTCCAATAAGTAATACCACAGAGATTCTTTTGTTCTCTGACACAGTCTATACTTTGCTATTAGAGGAAACAATATTTTACAAGAGTCAACAGCTCAGCATCCTCAAACTTCATGTCGTCCCTGAATGGACAAACACATTTTATTAATGATGTATACCCACTAGAATTTAGTATAACTTAGGTATGACTCAAAGGCAGAAATAGAATAACTAACTTTCAAGTTCCTCTCAATTGGCAAGACTGCCTTGATCTAAATAAGAGGCATATACCAAGTGTTTTTCTGCACGCCACGTCATTGTCCACTCAAACAACTGAAATTCATCCATTTTCATCAATACATTGACTCTCAGTCCTGCTTAAATTGATGGTATAAATTCTATTTTTCAGTTTGGGTAGAAATATCAGAAACTTGGTACATGTCAGGTACTAAGTATTTACTGAATAAGTAAATGAATAAATGAAAAATTTTAAAAGAAAGTTAAGAGCAACTCTACAAAGATTGCCAGCCAAACATCATTTCAAATCAGCTAGATTTCTCTAAGTATTTTATTCTAATATTTTTCTGAAATTTTAATTGATGCCATAGAAAACATTTTTCCAATAATTGTAGCTTTGATAATTTAAAGCATTATGGTGGGCTTACCCATTAAACAAATGAAGGAGCCATTTTGGTCCATGTGTAACTCACATTCATGTTTGCTTATTCTGTGTATATAAATGTCTACTGGGAAACAGAACATCAGATATCTGCCTCTTGGAAGAATCTCAAAAAAGAATATTGAGAAACTGTTTGCCCTATCCTGAGAGGTTCCATTTAGAACTAAACAAAAGATCAATAAATAGAAATATAAAATTGATTTGACATGTTATGGGAGATAAATAAGAGCTGTCTTCTAATCATTTTTTCTTTTGATACAGATTACACAAAGTGACATGTATATGGACAGCCTATTTTGTTTTTTTATTACTTCAATAATGCTTGATGATAAGGAAACTAAAATATCTGGTAAATAAGAGCTCCTTCCATAAAAGTTACTAGAACACAGTGTCTGAGGGTTTTGAATGAATAGTATTTAGTACCAATTTCCTTACCTGGCAAATAGTTCTCACAAAGAATGGAAACTAGCCAAAGCAGAGAAGTTACCCAGAAAAGACCATTTCTATAATGGTCCCTGGGATTCTGTCAGATATTGACCACACAAACAGTTACAAAAATTAGAGCATCTTACTGAGGTCACATTCACAGGGGAGAAGGGAGAAAGCACATCCCTTTCCTCTCTCTCTCAGGGAGAAATCCCAAACTAAAACAACATAAAAATTAATACTATCCTAAATGCATAGGATATTAAAACTATAATTTCTCATGATAGTGAGAAAATAAAAGGAAATGGCTAAATGGAAGTGACCACTGAGGTGCATACAGGAAGACAGAAATGAGAAGCAGTGGTTTAAAAATTTCAGTGAAACAGGCAAATTAACGTGACACTAGAGGTAAATGCAGAGAAGTTTTAAACAATGTAGCAGATAAAGGTATAAAAAAAATTATAAGACATGCGTCTGCAAGTATACATCATCCTGTAGATAAATGCTTAGTGTCAAGAGACAGGTACAATGAGATATGCTTATTTATAGGACTTAATGATTGTGTGCACCTATAGTCAGACTCCGTGATTTGAGAATTGAAAATTTTGGCAGTTACCTACCTAATTAAAGAAATGTAGAATAACATCCTTCCAAAAAGGCTGAAGAAACCAGATGTTTTGTGATCTCTTTACCCACTAGGAGCTATTGTCTAACTAGAGAGGGCAGAATTCAACATCTCTGAGAGGAAAGAGAAGGATGACTTCAGCTGTACTCTACACATGAATCTCCTAGGAGAGATTTATATGATGAACTGTAAACTGGTGGAAAAAATATTTTATATAAAATTTTCCAAATTACAATAAAAGCTCATAGGTTTAGCAGAATAACAGTAACTAATTACCCACTTACGGAGCAATGGAAAAAAATCATGGGAGCAGATCATGTCCTCACTCAGTTAGACTATCAGTCCTTTCATTGCCAACTTTGTTGCCTAAAGTCCTGTAGGAAATCATGTAAGAACATGGTTTTCCTCTATGATGTTGTTGTTGTTAGGTGCTGTTGAGTCAGTGTCCAACTCATAGTGACCCTACATACAACAGACGAAACACTATTGTCCTGCTTCTTTGCTATTCATAGGGTTTTCAATGGCTGATTGATTTGGGGGAGTGGATTGCTGGGTCCTTCTCCTAAGCCTACAGCACCTAGTATTCTCAGGCAATTTCCCATCCAAGTACTAACCAGGCCCTACTCTGCTTAGCTTCCAAGATCTGATGGGACTGGATGCCATAGTGGTATGGCTGCAGGCTTCCTCTATGATATCACCTTTTATCTCAGCTTCCCTGGATATTTATAGCATTTTATCATTTCCCCAGAATCCTCTCTAACAGTACTACTTCATAAAATAATGGATTTCATAATATATTGCCTTCTATGTATGAAAGTCACCCTCTTAATTTTCTCAGTTTGCCTCCATAAGACTTCAAAAGATTCCCCTGTTTAGGAGACTTAAGTGGAATTTACTGCTTATTGTATCTCCTGCCACATTGTCCATTAATTTATGATCCCAATTAATCCCCCTCTACATGTGTACCATTCTAAGACAAATTATGTTTTGAAGGTCTGTCTTCAAAGACTATTTCTCCAACTCTATTCCATCTCTTCTATTTTGCTATTTTCCCTAATCTGAAGCTTCTAAATAAAAATGCCCATTTTCTGTGGACAAGATTCTGAATAATGAGCCTGGGAAAAAATGCAAGGGCTCTGCTTTACTCTTGTGTTTCTTTTTCTATTGGGCATTTTCTGAGTTTTCCATACCCAGAGACAACTTGAGTAGTGTTCTACCTTACATGCTTCCTAGAGAGAAATAAGATGGAAAGGCATACTGAAAGTGGTCAGAAAAGTTCAGTGACTCTTGCTCATTTTTTCATTACTAGAACCTACAGAGATATTTCTTGAAGTCATTTAACCTTGCCTTTATTAGAAAATTATTAGTACCATACTTAGTGGAAAATTTTATATTCACTATTATTTTATCTTCATATTAGCCTTATGGGTATTTATAAGAGTGGTTGACATTGAGCCATTTAACTTTCAGGTACATTAACTGTTTCACACATGCTATCTCATTTAATCATTAAAACAAATATGTGAATTAGGCATTTTATTTTATTTTATGAGGAAATAGGAGATCACACCACTAATAATGAAAAAACCAGGATTCTAACTTGAGCCCATGCTATTAACCACCCTATAATGCCTCATTTATCAGATGATGAATAAAGGGGTGAAAAAATAAAGGCATGATTAGTTGAATGACTGATAAAATAACTAACAGAAAAAAATTAAAAACATACAGAATTTGGTCATTATAATATATGAAAGTTAGAGTATACCATCAGAGCTAGATTATACTGTCACTCAAAGTCATTTAATTTCTAGAATTTTGTGGAATAAAAAGCCCAAATAAATCAATGTAAAGCTTTTTTTGTTGTGTTACTATTAGGATTTCCAAGAGCTAATCAAATGCCTGACTTTTTCAACACTAGCAACTATATAAACTCTCTACAAAAATTAGTAAACTTAGCCTTTTCTTTTTGATGGCCCTAATCAATCCTGAATAGTAAAATATTGAAATTCTCAGATGAGCAATGAATATCAGTACATTCAGCTTGTTTAATACCACACTGAAGAACAGAAGAACAGTAAACACAACTAAAATGAAGAAGTGTGTGTGGTGAAAAATAAACATTTAAGAAAATGTGGAAGCCATTACCAAATTAACGTGTAATAAACATTTCTTTTACTCATACTTGCTTAGTGACTTCCTAAATGTAAATTTTATTTAAAAATTACCATAAAGAAGTTACTTTGCTACCTAGTTCTATGTGAACAACAAAATGAAGATTTACACAGCAAACTCAAGAAGGAATGGACACTGTTAGCTTTAGTTTTCAGATATTGCTACTTCTCATCATAAATGTAAATACAAACTATTTCATTATCCAAAAGCTATATAGATCCCTAAGCCACTAATAGCATATATCAGCTCATCTTGTGTATTAAACTTCATTGAAAAGCTTTGAATTTACTGTATGGAATTTTGAACTACTTATGATACTAGGCTAAAAGAGCATTTTTATCTTGGGCAGCAAGTTTGTTCTACTGAGATTCATTAGACTTTCACACTGGTACAAAGAATCTCTATGTAGAAGGAAACTTTGGGTTATCTAGTCCCAGTATTTCACATGTGAGAAAACTGCAGATATTTGGTGGGTCTTTGGCTAGATAATGGTAGAGCCCAAATGAGAATTCGGACTTCCTGTTCTTGACGTTCCCTGCACACGCTGATCCTCTGCTGTGTACTGAATTTTGTCCCATCCAAATTCATATGTTGAAGCCCAAACCCCTAAGGTGACTGTGTTTGGAAATAAGGCTTTTATGGAAATCACGAAAGTTAAAGAAAGACAGAAAGGTAGGGCTCTTATGTGATAGGATGAGTGTTCTTATAACAGGAGATATGAGCCAGGTGTATTGATGCAGCCTGTAATCCCAGCCCTTTAGGAGGCAGAGCCAGAGGATCGCAAGTTAGAGACCACCCTGGATTACATAACGAGACGCTGTCTCCAAAAAAATCCAGATAAATATAAAAGATGAGATACAGAAGAGCTTTTTCTCTCTCTACCATGTGAGTACAGTGCAAAAGGTGACCATCTCTAAGCCTGGAAAAGAACTCTCACCAAAAACAATACTCTGCCAGAATTTTAATCTTAATGTTGTTTAAGTCACTCCATCTACAATATTTTGTTATGGCTCCCCAAACTCACAAACAAATGTTCCCCTTTAGTTCACGACTCAAGGCCAATCTATACCTCCATAGAACAGAACTGCCAGCAATAGGCCAATACCTTAGTATTTAGTGTTGCTAGAAGACAAGTGTAAAATATTCAGAGCTACCTCATTTGTGCATTCAGTTAATAAATGTTAGTTCAGCACCAACTATGTGTGAAGCACCATGCCAGAGCTAAACAGAGGCAGTTGCAACCTGATAAGGAGACTGACTTCCTAAAAGATTATCAAAATCATGTGACCAATGAGTAAGCATGCACTGTATTAGGTATTAGGACACATTTGGCAATCTACTTCCGAAGCCATCTGGAAATAATCAGCCATTGAAAACCCTATGATGGTCCCTATGAGTCAAATACTACTCGGTGACACCTAACAACAACAACAATGAACAAGAGTTATATTTCTATCTCAGGAAGTCACTAGGCTAGATGGAAAATGACACCTATAGAAGTCTTAACCTAGGATTCAAGGACAGAACTGTATTTCAGCATTAGTTTTTTTATAATCCTATGTGTTTTATGTTATATGTGATCTTTTTATTTTTTTCAGCATTGCAGGTTGAATCCAGGGCCTCATACATGCTAGGCAAGCACTCCATGACTGAGCCGCACCCCCAGCCCTTTTTAAAAACATTTTTTGAGACAGGGTCTCACTAAATTGTACAGACTGTCCCTGGCCTCAAACTCCCAATCCTCCTGCCTCAGCCTGCCAAAATGCTGGGATTATAGGTGTGCAACATGGTGCCCAGCTATTTTACGTGCTTAAACATATCATCCTGTGATACAGTTTTAGGATCATGGCCATGATCTGAGACTGTCAGTCTGTTATTTCACAATGTGAGATAAAGAAAGCATCCCTAAGTAACTCCCTCCTTGTCCACAGTAGCAGATACATTTCCACAATGAAGCACTGGAATATGTATATATTTGAGAAGGGTATTCAGCAACAAATATTATTTCCAGAACATCAACATATGATTATATGCACTAATGGTCACTTGAGTCCAAGGTCATATCCCAGCTTTGAGAGTAATCAAGAACTTCTAGGCAATAGGGTTAACAGATGAAAGAAAATCACCCAAAGCACTGAGATGTTTTAACCTGTGACCACTTGTGACAACCTCGGCTGCATCCCTTCTTCCTCCAGCTCCTGTCACTCCCTGTACCAATAAGGCAGAAACAGTAAGGATTAATCTGCTGTATCTACCAGCAGCTCATTGCTCCTCTAAATTAGTAAAAATGAGAGTTGACAGTGTAATGTAATTTTAGAGATGAAAGAGACTCTCAAAATCATATGGCCCAACTTCATTTCATAGTTGAGAAAACTGAAGATTAATAAAATTATGTAACTTACTCAAGGTCACAGAGCTTATTAGGGACAGAGGTGAATGCAGAATTTAGATCTTCTAACATTAAGGGAAATGTTCCATTAGACCCTCATCATGAAGGGTCACAAATATCAGTATAGGTATTTTCAGTATAAGCATATTTTAACTAATTTTGGATGTAATAATGTAAACAATAAAAAATTAGGAGAAAAAATGAGGTAACCAGAAAATAATTCAGTAGAAAACTAATTTAACTCTATAGAATTAACTTCAAGTAGCACAGAGGTACAAATACAGATAACTATTGTGTCTGACTTTTTCAGAGTATATTTGCGTAATGAAATAATTAAATGGTTACTAAAATCATCTTTATCCCTAAAGAGCATCTTTTAATAGGTCCAATAATTTCTGCATAACTCTCTCATGCCAAATTGTATACCTACAGTTCAATTTTGATGGTACAATTCCCATTTCCATCTTTAAAACAAATGTAGTATTGCCATTCTTTCAGGTAGGTTCTTCTGGATTTTGTCCAAAAATCTCTCAACTATAACAGTCACAGCATCTGAGTATATACAGAAACAGTACACAAGAGAAAAATGATATCATGGGTCCTATAAATCCCTGCTCCTCCAATCCCTCAAAGATAGGCAAAGATAGGAAGGTTGGCAAAAAGTTTAGGTTCCCCAGAATTTCTATTGCTGCAAATTAATGTTTTAATCAGTGGATTCTGGAAAGTGACTGCCCCTCTAATCTCACTCCTCTCCTACCAGGCTAGGGAAAAAAACACCTCAAACTTCATTGTACTCATGATCAATCATTTGCACTAAATTACTTGCTGGACAACCATCATGCGTCAGGCACAAGGTCAAGCTCAGAAGCTACCATGTAAAATATGGCCTATGTGATCACAGAACTCACAACTTAGTGGGAGAGATCAGTATTCATAAGATAACCACACAGATAAAGCAAACCTGTCACTATGTTAAGAGCTATGGAGAGACATGATTCTAGGAGAAAACAAAATAAGGATTTGACCCAGTTATGGAAGCATATTTCAACAGGGAAATGATGCTGAGGCAGAGGTGTGAAGTACAAATTAATCAGGTGGTTTGTGGGAACATTCTGACCAGAGGCTACTAGAATTCCAGTGCATAGAACCCAGGATGTGTGTTAAATAGGTTAAAATGCCCTGTGAACAATTTGAAGACTACCTTCCTCATTATCCATTTGCAGTTACCATCAAATTAAAAAAAAAAAAAAAACCTGTCACTACTATGTAAAAATACCTCAAAGAAGAATTAGAGAGGTGAGAGTAGATTTATGCTGACCTTTAGGAGGGGAGACTCAGAAAAATCTTCCAGGGTTTGGGTCTCTTATTTCACACAGCCTATGACTGCTTATATGCATTTTTGGTAGTTTTGGTTGTTTCAAAACAGTAGAAACATATTTTACAGTTGTTTTCAGCCTTGTTTCTTATTTAATATGACATAGTAATAAACTTTTTCTTTCTCTCTCTCTCTCTCTCTCTCTCTCTCTCTCTCTCTCTTCTCTTTCTCCCTCTTTTTTTTTTTTTTTTTTTTTTTTTTTTTTTTTTTTTTTTTTTTTTTTTGCCTTTTGTTTTGTCAAGACAGAATCTCACTATGTATCCCAGACTTGGAATCCTCCTGCCTCAGTTTATCAGACCAGGGGCTGGGCCTATAGGCGTGTGCCAGCATGCCTGGCTAGTGATCAATTTGTCATTTCACACAAAATACAAACTTTCAACATTAGCTGTGTCAAAAGCTATCCCACC